>CM076980.1:30239842-30269842 GCA_039105355.1 Benthosema pterotum | reverse complement strand
TGAGTATTTGAAAGATTTTGTCTGTACCGACGCAGACGGTAAAAATGGGAGCGAGTAGCGTTGTTGTAGACTACCAGCGCTATGATGCACCGGACTGTACATGGGTCGCTCCCTTCATAGCGTAAATTCCGTGCCTCCGTCCTGCTGCTCTTCCAACACCGCGGCGAGAAAAGTGTATCAGAAGTAGGCTATATTCAGTGTGGATGATTCACTCGGGGCGGCGTTGGAGCGAGAATGGCCCCCAGCTTGCGCTCTGTCTACGGAGCGCTCGACCGCTGTTCATGCAACCTGAATAATAATGGAGCATGCGTAACAGTCTTGTTGCAGTTCGTGCTGTAGTGGACACTTGAGGATACGCACTGCGTTAGTGCTGGATTGTCTGGGCTTATGAGCAGCACGCTTGAGACGCCTGGCTTGTGTGTGTGTGTGTGTGTGTGTGTGGTGTGTGATGTGTGTGTGCGTGACGAAGCAGCTCATCTGGAGGATTGTTGTATGCTGTCTGTGAGTTATGCCAACAGTATTGTTCTGCAACGTGTAATGGACTTTTCTTATTATGATTGCATTTGCAATGGCAGTGTTTGACCAAGTCGGTTGTACTTAATGTTGTACTGTTGTAGGCCTACTTATGACAAGTCTGTTGTACTTTATGCTTATATGGACATAAAGTAAAGTGGTAAAGCAAAGTAGTGTTGTGTTGTTGTGAAGCTACTGTAGGCTGGCAACGATGTGTGTGGTTTGAAATGTTGATATTGGACTGGTAGATCCCGGAGGGGTTGGCTGCTGAAAAGTAGATCTTGGGTCAAAAAAGGTTGGACACCCCTGTCTTACATAGTGTTTATACCTGACTCCTCACTCAAATGTGCACTAGTAGTTTGGGCATCTCAAAAGCAAACTCCTTTAATTTACCTGCCATGGTGTCAACCCCTTACTCCTGTGTCGGAACGGTGGTTAGACTTTCACTATGCCAATATGACCCGATATGACCAAATACACATACTGTATAATGTGGGACGTCCTTGTGATCCATGCCCGTGTGTTGGTTCCCACAGCAGCAGTTTGCTGGCTGGCAGCTCTTGATGTCCTTGGCACTATCTTGTTAACACATAGTCTGCCACGCCCACACGCCCACGCCACGCAGCATGCCACGAGATAGCCAATTTCAAGTTGTAACATAAGCCTTTAAAAGTTTCGAACAGCTGTATGCTAGGTTTAATTTGTGGCTATATATACTGTACATGCCATATATCATTTTAACCGTAAAATTGTTCACTTTCATGTACAAAAAAAAACTTCTTACATAGTCTGTCAAGAAGCTATGAGCCACGGAACGCAGCATGGTTAGCCTGGTTAGGTATCAAAATCATGCCAAACATTTTTTGACTGGTTGTAACTTCACAATGGTACATGATAGAAGCTCACTTTTTTTGTATTCACCAGTACATCGTAATCTTTAATCTGGTATATGGCTTGTTCACATAGTCCAAGCAAAAGGTTTTCTATGGATGCATTTCTTTGCAAAAATGAGTATAACAGGTGGTTTGGGGACCACCAGTGGTCCTTGAGAGGATTCCAGGTGGTCCCCATGATGAAAGGGATGATGAAAGGCCATCCCATTGCTGGGAAGGGCATCATAGTCATAGCAACCCGTCTAGACTAGCCTTTCTGGTCAGGCCTGCCTGGCTATGGGATGGGAACCATTTGGTTTAATTTGCTGTTCGGCTAATGGTAGTATAGATATGAGTAGTACTAGTTTAGTTGATGAATAAATGGTACCTACTCAATGAAAACGTTGGACGTCTAGGTGAAGGAATCCACGTTGCATCGCTTGGCATAAGCTCATCAAATGAGGATAAATCGGGTTCCTTGATGTGAAAAACCTCGGAGTTGCCCTGCTTGGCATTCTTCCAGCCCCCCCTAGCCAGGCCGGATGAAACCGGGCCTGCTTTTTTTTTTTTTAACCGGCGATGTGTTGGGACCAATCTCAGGGGATTCTATCTTACTTTACTTTAAGTTCTTTGAGTTCTTTGAGTTCTTGTGCATGTTCCCCGTTGTCGGAGAGCATACTGATGTCTGCCTAAAATCATCGGTTTGCTGGTAAAGCGGTACTTGTTAAATATTTTGTGAAGATATTGCAAGCGGGCACTGAAAAACACACACACGCATGCACACACACTCAAAGACAGATTTGAATGATAATACATCCTGCATTTCAAATAATAATGCAAGCCTGTGTAGACGATAGAACCATGCAATTATTTGGGAAAATGAAATATGTAAGGAAAAAAATAGCACTACAGTACATACTGTAACTGCAGCAGCGCTGAGCTCAAGCAAACTTGAGCCATGAGACGCCAATGAACAAGCTAAAGTTAGCGCATTTCTGTGCCAAACATTGTGAAGTTTGCTTGCCTCTGACTTTTCTGTTGGAAAAGTGGCAGTAGTGGGATTCAAAAATGGGATGCTGGGGTTGAGGGTCTAACGCTTAGCTTGCCAACGAGCCAGGTCTCTCTATGTCGTCCTCAGACGACATACAGACGACAATACATCTGGCCAGCTCATTTGATCTTCCCGCACCAGCATCTTTCACTAGTATGTTCACGTAGTTTGGTGTGGGGCGTCCAGTCGATCGACACACATGTGTTGGTTCCCACTGTAGAAGCTTTTTTGGCCCCGGACATCTTGATGTTGGTGGCAGTGGCCAGCTAGTCTCATCTTCCTTAACTTCTCCGATACATTACATACTGTTCAGTATCACACGTAACATTCTGGTGTAGCCACATCTAGCAGGTGCTAGATGAGCTGGATGAAGCACTGTCTTGTCAGCTCGTGTGTGTGGCATGGGCGATTAATCATGGTCAATCAAATGATCACTTTTCATTACCTTGAAGAATTTAAGAGTAGTGCACAGTTTCATCAGGGACGGAGAGCCTTGGAACAGAATCTTCTCCCTAGAGCAAACATGGCCTTTGAGCAGAGGGGGGGACGATTAATCTGTGGACACTCTAAATCTAAGCCACCCACTTAGATTGTATAACACGCACGCACACATGCACGCACTCACACACAAAGACACCCACACAGACATAAACACACGCAGATGCATATATCAATGTATATATTATCTTTTCAGCCTTCAGAGTACTATTAAACCTGAGGCCAATTTTGAAAAGGTCATCTAAAATCAAAGGCAGTATTATCAACGACACCCTAACACCTTTCTGAGGTCTTTCTGAGAAGCTTCCCGAATCAGGAAGTAGACATTTACTGTGTGCAATTAATGCTGCATGCCATATCAGCATTACTTGTATTTTTCTTTTTTTATGGACAAAGTGGCTGAATTCTCAAATTCATGCAGGTGAGTAAAAATAAACACGTGTGCCGCAGGAAATTCAGCCATGTGCCAACCTACCAAAATAGGGCCCGCTATTTCTTGTCTGTTTGTGTTCTTTTCTTTCTTTCAGTCTGTCCGACTGTCACATTAAGAGTGATGAACACTAGCCTACATTTCACTGGTGACTCATTTATCTGACAGCCGTACACACACACACACACACAAACACACATACACAAACACACACACGTATAAAATGTGCCGGTGTGTTTTTCTAGAGATGACAGCTATATTCATCATTCTACCGTCTTAAAAACATCAATGACTTTTGTTCATTCTTCACGTTGTTCCACTCATTAATATTTACCCTGTGGAGGAGCTAACCATTTAAATGTGTCACATTTCAGAGCAAGTTCAACAATGGAACTTTAATAATAATAAAACATTATTATTTTTTTAATATTTAAACACTTCAGCAGTGCTCTGTTCCTCTAAAAACCCTCCATTTCAGCACTGTATTGTTCCGCTCACTGAAGTTGGAGAATTAATAAGGCAAATTTGACAGCAGTGTAATAATAATAATAATTAGATGACGAGGACAAAATATGAATGTGTCGTAGCGGTTGTCCATTTCCTACAAGAGGGAGGACTCTTGTATAATATAAATAATATAAATGGCTTTATTTCACTTCAACAGTTTTTAATGTCAGTTTAATTTAGCTTACTTCTTTCCTTCACATTTCAGCCACTTAAAACATGTAGTACTTAGTAGGTTATACTTAGTCAACTTGACCTGTGTTGGCTCTGTAGTCTGTACTTGGTCTGCTCTATTTTCCCCACACCATCTTTGTAAAATTGCAGAACTACAAACTCACACATGTCATTGCTTTGCAACACATTGTGAGCTTGTTATTTTGGGTGTAATATTTTCACCAGAATATGAGGTGCAATAGGATAACTATTGCACCACCACTAGAAGGTGGTAGAATATCAGATGTGATGCTATCAAAGCAGCTTGCTTCTATATGAACATGTTTTGTTATTGTCTTAGTTTTTATCAGACTGTTTTTATTTCATGTGTTATTAAGGGACCAAGCAGTCCACACAGTGGACTTGGTCCCGTCTTTTTTTTGTCATTTTTTTCCTTCTTCTCCTTCCCACAAAAATAGCAGTTAAATCTGTGTTGAATCTTGCAGTAGGTTTCTGCAAAAATTAGTAATCTTGTAGAAGGTGATGCCAAGCGGTGATGATCCGAAGCCCATGATCATTGGCCAAATTGTGGCACTATAGCACTCAACTGAAATTTCAACCTTTGAACAATCATAACTCATGAACCGCTTGACCGTTGGCAATGTAACTTATATTCCCTTATGCGTATCTTTATACTTCTGTATTCTAACTTTTGACCTCTGAACTTTAAATGACCTGCCATCTTGAGTTATATGAAAAACAGTTCATCCATGTGCTCCTACAGTCTTTGATCAAAATATATGAAAATGAAAATAATAACACCTATTTATAAAGCATGGATGTCCATGTCATGGAAGCAAGGAGGGGCCATGCAATCTATTCATGACATGACCCCAATACACCCTATCCACACTTAAGATCAGCTAACACAGGACATCTGTCCATTCCTCGAGTATACGACACCTTGTCCAGCACTCCAAACATCCTAGACGTCAAAATGCCGGCCGGCAAATGGGCTCAGTCCAATTGGCAGGGTGATTTGGACGACAAAAACTTAACACATAACCCTAACTAAATACATTTAACAGTTTAGTATGCATTTTGAAGTTTGTAATGACACTGCTCTGTCACTGCTACCTCTCCCTACCACAGTAGCCCATGCAGACTGATATACCACAGCACTTGCGCTCCAATTCTTGGGCAAACATAATAAAAAAAACATAAAGAACATCTACATGCTCACAATGCATAACTTTGTAATACAAGTTAAAAGTATTCACGTTTTGATTCAATGCAGGATAAGTTTTAACTTTTTAATACAAAAGTTTGCTTTGATGAATAACACTTATGCCACCTAAAAGGCAAATGGCTAACAAACGATTCCATTCTCATTGTGTTCATACATAATGCGAAACAATAAACACAGTTGTCATGGTGTAGATGCAATTCTCATTCCAATTTGACATTCCATTCGAAATAAATTTGCTCCCACTCGCACCGACAGAGTTGTTAATTGTATTTTGTACCTGCATGAGTGACAAATAAAACCCTCTTGGATTTCTTGGATCACTGGGTAAATAATGACATGCAAAACACTGAGCACAAAGAGCATTGTGGTTGCACAAAAGACAAGGCCAGTATGATGGGTGCTTGAGTGAGTCACTTCCGTTTGCAAAATTGAAGAGTACACCTGCTGTCAATTCCATCCCACAGGTGCAAATCATAAAAAAACACAATACTCACAAAGATAGATAAATGTACCCCGTTCCAGTGGATTTTATTTTGTAAAAAGCACATGTTAGTTGGGGCAGGAGGGAGAAGCCGGGGCACACAAAGGACGGGTAAAGAGACAACGAATCAGAGTAAGGTAGAACATGTATAATCCCCCAGTGGGAAGATTGGTTTGCAGATTTTATTTTTATTTTCATATTTGTGTGTTCAAGGTAATTTTCTACATGACTACAACACTCAAGCCTCCATAATTTATCATAGCCTATCCATATTTGATGCAAAATCAGTTTTGGATGCTTGGGATTTACACATTGATTTGGACTAAGGTTGTATTGACAGACTTGTGTCTTTTGATGCATGTGGTTCTTATCATTTTGTTTGTGTTGTGGATTTTCTTTTGCTGGTTTATGGACATTTTTGGTTTAGATTTAGATTTAGATTTCTGAAAATGCATCCAAGTGGCCACACTTTATATACAGTATATTATATTATATATGTTTTGTGCTCATAGATTAAAGGCATTGAATGCACCCAGGTAGGGTGGAATAGACTGCTACTGTCAGACAGACAGGGACATACAGTAAAAAATAGTACAGAAAAAATAGTTTAAAAATAGTTTAAAAATAGTATATATATATAGATAGATAGATAGATAGATAGATAGATAGATAGATAGATAGATAGATAGATAGATAGATAGATAGATAGATAGATAGATAGATAGATAGATAGATAGATAGATAGATAGATAGATAGATAGATAGATAGTACATATATAAACCTAAATTAATGTTAATGGAAATCTCCCAACATTTTAAGTGTCACTCCGAAGATTTTTGGAAAAGTTGGCAGTGCTGGCGTCAATATTGGACATCAGCAGTGTGAAACATGTTCGCTGGTCAACTCACCGCTATCAATTTCTTTTCTCTCCCTCTCCCGCCCAACCCCCACACCCCCCCTTATTTTTTTTGCAGGCGTAGGCAGGCATCCTTTTAAAACACCATGCGCACTAACACCCATGAGTCTGAGAGCCTTTGGAAAACATTATGTTAGGTGCCTCTCAATCTTACTGACTGCTGACATTTTACCATGGCATTTCTCAATCTCTACTTTAGCATTATATATTTATTTTGTCCTGTTTTTGTCCATATGTAGAATATATTTCAGATACGGTACTCTCTCTGGGAAACAACATGTGCTGCAGTTCTGATGCAAATTGGGCTAGCTTCCCGCTCAGGGCTGACATTTTCACAAATGTGAAGTAAATGGCTGTGGGTTCAATTACACCGATCTCCTCTCGCCGCCTCTCTCTCTTTCTCTGGCTTCTTTTCCTCCCTTCCTCTCTCAATGCTTTCGTCTCACGCCTTGTACGAAATTGCATTGCATTTGCCTCGCTCATTCATAGCAGGATAATTATATGGCATTACAGAGCCATGTGAGACAACCAGAGTCCTCTCAGAAAGCTGGGACTAGCGGTTAGCCCAGTGGGCTACAGCAGTGGGGCTAAAAAAGGCTGCTCTGCAGGGAGGCTGCACGGAGCTAACGCTAAGGCTAATGGTGCTACGTTTGAGGTACAGGAACAAAAGCAGCACATTTTGGTCAGAGTCTTAGCTGATACTGGCTCACACGGGAAACACTCTGCTAGTACACCAGTGGGCCTCAAGGTTTGGCCCAGGCACCCTCATGGTTCTGTGACAGCGTTTGAAATGGACCCTCTATTTAGGTTGTGCTGGTTTCTGGTAAAACCGATTAGATTCAGTTTCATCTAGTAAACCAGTTTAGTTTCTTTAAACTGACCAAACCGTTCTTTTATGTTTACTCGTTTGTCCCAAACTGAGCATCCAGTTTTTGACCCCTCAATATCTGTCCATATGCTATACAACAGCCGAGCAACTGTTTTTGCCCCTTTTACTTTTTTCTTCTCCACAATGCGAATCAAACAACCAACAAACAGTAGCTTCACATTGCGTTAGTCGCTCAAAACTAAAAGCGGGGCGAGTGATAGTGACACAAGATTAACACATGTCAACCATAACAATGAATGGAGAGACATACTTAAGTTGGAATTATTAAATCCATTGGAAAGTTTATAAACTGTAGGCTTACAGGCGTTGCCTCCTCATCATCACCTAGACCTCAAGTAACAAGTTAGCCATATGCCATCAGTGTTTTGTTAATCCAGCTGCCGGATCTGTGGTGTCCCCTAAACCTTTACCTGTTGTCTGTAAAACAACTGTCTTTTCCTGAGTCCTGACCACAAATGCATCATCGACTATGGTAAATGCAAATGCCACTTTTTTCCATGCCAGCGACCAGTGAATAGCCTTTTTGAGATTTTGTGTAGTTACCTTAGCATGATGAAATTCCAAATGTGGATAAGAATTTACAGAAAGTTTTCGGTTACAGGACTTTTATTAGTCAAGTATAAGCATCAATAATAACATCAGTTGTTGTTGAAGTTGCATCAGACACGCAGCATGCATAAAGCTAAAGGTCTGACTCAGAGAGTTTTCTGTTTTCAATGATGAAATGCTGTTGGTTTAGTGGTGCCAAAATTGTAGTTAGTAGCAGTAGTAGTGTTTCAAATCATTTTAATTATGAGTACTTGAAATACCTTGGGTTGTTTTGCATGGCATCGTGTTTGGGTGGGCAGACTGGGTATTTAGGGGGACATTGCCCAACCATGCCCATGCCTAGATCCGCCCCTGGATGGAACAGGGCTTTCATTACTAAGAACTGTGAAGGAAGTAAATGGAAAGAGGCCCAATGTCTTCCCAATATGGCTGCTGTGGAAATGATATGCTTATTATAATAATGCTTCTTTTCTTTCCTTAATGGATAGTGCCATAATCTAAAAAAGTCAGGATGAATAACAGCCAAAAATATGTACTTTTCCAGTTAAATCATCTCTATTCTGCTGTTCGCGAATGAAATCATCGCTATACTGTATAACAATGTATACACATTTTCCAAGTCTATTCACCGTATTGACTTCTGTGTCATGTGGAAATAATGTCAAACCATGAAAGGCAAAACTCTGAAAATCCTTTAACGCAAAGCTCCTTATAGTCCTTATGGGTTATCCCCTACAAGTACACACAATGTATACACTATAGACAAAATGCACGCACACACACATGCGGACGCACACGCACACGCACACACACACACACACACACACACACACACACACACACACACCTCTATATCTCCATCCTCTATACCCCTCCTCACTCTTCCTCTGTCTCTCTCTCCTCAGTTTGATTGACAGGAGGACCAGATGCTGCTGTATAACCAGGTAATGTGATCTGCAGGGCCCATCTGCTCCCAACTCACTTCAATTCACACTTCACACACACACACACACACACACACACACACACACACACACACACACACACACACATGCATGCATGCGCGCCCGCGGAGGCAGACTCACACCCAATGACACACACATGCACATATAAAAAGACACACCCACACACCAGCCAGGCACAAACAAATATAGCCCCCCCCCCCCACACCACCACCACACACACGAGCACAGACACACACACGAGCACAGACACACACACGAGCACAGACACACACACACACACACACACACACACACACACACACACACACACACACACACACACACACACACACACACACACACACACACACACACACACACACACACACACACAAGACAAAAACAGATAGACAGACAGACAGACAGACAGGGGTCTACTAATCATTCAAGACAGAAAAGACTTGATGTCATCTTCCAAAACAATGATGTCATTTCACTCATGTTGGTGTCAAATTGACTGTGTTGATCTCATTCAGAGAGAGAGAGAGAGAGAGAGAGAGAGAGAGAGAGAGAGATGGATTGAGGAAGTAGGATAGAGCGAGTAGAGGAGACAATATGGTATAAGATATAGAGGATAAGAGGGTTATGTTTATGCAGACACTAGAATTGTCCATCTAACATATTTACACACATCATGTCTAATCCAATAGGCTGACAGTGTCCTTACGTATGCATGCGATTGCGGTTATGGTATTTTGCATCAAACTATACTTTCATGAAGCCATAAATTGACATGCCTTTGCAAAAACTGCTAAAAGAGAATTGTTAATCACAATAAACTATAAATACTCATATGGGGGGTCATCATATTGGACCACTATTGCAGTGAAAGAGTTTGAGTGGGTATTTCCATGTTTTGATACATTTAAACTAGACTCTAGTATGCAAGGTGCAAGGTTCCTTGCATGTTTTACTCAATTAGAATTATTTCCCAGGTTCTTATTTACTAGACACTTTTTTCAGATTTAATAATTAATTAAACTTCCACCAATCCCTCAACCTCCTCTGATTTGAGCGAATGTCTTGCCCAACATGGGACACCATTGAGCCACATCCAGGGCATGAATGGTCATATTTCTAGAGCTTGGTACATGACAAGAAATGTTGTTGCAGTACAACTGGCAAATTAGTAATACGCCAAATCTCTCAGCTTTCCTTCTGTTGTCTCTCTGACAGTACCCTGTCTTCTGCTAATATTATGCTTTCCTATAATGAACCCTGCTATTGTCACCTACATGCATGCGCAGTACTACACATGCACACACAAAATCTTAAATACTGCATTCACCAAGAATATAGACTATGGTTTAAGTAACAGCAGAAACACCAGGAACATCACAGACTACCAACCCCGACCACAGACTTGCGACAACGACATCACACAACCTGAACAACTTCTTCAAACGCTTTGAAGCACACAGCAGCACTTCTGCATGCCAGTCTCCCAGACAACCAGGTGCTGCTCCTGTCTCCAGCCACTGTGAGACGATGTCTTTACAGGATCAACGCCTGCAAAGCCTCAGACACGGACAATATACCTGGTCGGGTATGGAAGGACTGTGCAGGGGAACTCACTGATGTCATCAGAGACATCTTTAACCTCTCCTTGAGCCAGATTGCTGTCCCCAAATGCTTAAAAGAAACCACCATCAACCTGGACACCAAGTACTCACACATAAGGATGCTGTTCATAGACTTCAGCCCTGCATTCAACACCATCATTCCCCAGCAGCTTATATGTTGTAGAAAAGCTGGATGGGCTGGGAGTTAACACCTCACTGTGTAATTGGCTGTTGGATTTCCTGGGGGAAGGGGGGGGGCACTCCAGTTCAGTCCAGGTCAGCAGCCACACATCGAGGACCAGCACCATGAACGACCATGTGCTCAGCCCCTCAGCACCTTGCTAACCCACATCTGCACAACAAAACAAGCACCAAAATCTTTGCAGACAACACAACTGTGGTCGGTCTCATCCATAATAATGATGAGTCCAGCTACAGGGACAAGGTTAGCCAGCACACCACGTGGTGCAGACACAACAATCTCACTTTCAATGTGAATAAGGCAACAGTGATCATCGTTCTCCCGGACTTCCGGAGAGCGCACGCTAAGTACTCCCCACTGACCATCAATGGGACAGTGGTGGAGTAGAGTGAACAGCACTAAATTTGTCGGTGTGCGCATCAGTGGGCACAGGGGCAGCAGTGGCTCAGGGGTAGAGTCACTGGATGGTAACCACAAGGTTGCCAGTTCAAACCTGGGTTCCCCCAGAGTTAGTGTTGATCTATGAGTTACTGCTATCTATGTAAAGTGCCTTGGATAAAGGCGCTATATACTGTAAATGCCCCATTCACCATTTATCACTGAGGAGGACCTCTCCTGGAACACCAACACCACATCACTGTTAAAGAAAGCTCAGCAACGCCTCTGCTTTCTCCTCCATCATGTGTTCCTTCTACTGTGGCACCATCGAAAGCATCCTGACCAGCTGCATGCAGTAACTGTGCGACACCACCCTCCCCACACACGGCTTCTTCAGCCATCTTCCATCAGGGAAAAGACTGGGGAGCCTCTGAGCAAGAACGAGCAACGGAAGGACCACTTTGTCTATCAAGCTGTCAGGATGCTGAACTCCCCCTACTCTGTGCCCACTGACTCTGGATTGACCACACATTCAAATGCATGCGTGTGCACGCACGCACACACACACACACACACACACACACACACACACACACACACACACACACACACACACACACACACACACACACACACACACACACACACACACACACACACACACACATAGAAAGACTTTATAGTATGTACTGTATGTACTCAACAGCTGCTATCTCTCTTTGCACATGTACAATACCAATACATTTTTCACAAACAAAGGGAAAGATGTAGTATAAGCTGTATGTACCCGACTGCTGCTATCTATACAATACCTTACCTCATTTTATATAATTAGGTTTTTACTTGTAGGTTTTTATCATGCACTTTATTGCCTTTACCGGTAATCTGTTGCACTACTGTTACTTGTTGTTTTATTGTTTGTTTTACTGCCCTGTGGATGAGAGGAAACCAATATTTCACCCCTCTATATGTCTCGACACATATTGGTGTGACAAATAAAGGACCTTGAACCTTGTTGACAGGAGTCCCTCAGCGATGAACTGATACAGGCCCCCTCCTTTTTTACCATCTACTCTGCACCATATAGAGAAAATACCCAACCCAAAAGCTCACAACGCAATGTAATGTGAGCTTGTAGATCTGCTGTTTTCACCAAAACATCAGCCCTAGAATAGGAACACTAGGGTGCATGTGGTTACAACTTTAATGCATGTATTCCCAACAGTCTATATGGGAAGACTCTAATAGCTACCTGCCCTCTGTGCCCAGCGCTATAGAACAACCACAGGCTAACCGCTAAGTGACGACAGCTAATTATTTACCATATGCCTATATGGTAAATAGGTAAATAGGTCCCTACAGGACCTATCATGTTGTTTAGCTATTAGTGCCGGTTGGTGCACAGCTCCTAGCTTGGCACCGGGGCCTTAAATTGCTGTGGCATTTTCAGAGGGGTAATTATTACAAACCGGTTAGCAAATACCACTTAGCCATGGCTGGAGGTCAGTGGGATTATGGGAAAGTGAGTTTTTAAGGTGAGGTGTGTTGTGGATAATGATAGACTGAAGTTGGCTGTATTTGCTCAGAGGGTCACAGATTCACGCTCGACTCCGACGCTGTTCATTTCCTCTGGCTGCCTCATTGTTGCCTGTTCCCTCCTCTCTTCCTGTTATTAATGCATGTTAGTTTTTTCTCACTCGTTCGCTCACCAGCTCTCTCTCTCTTTGTACTCTGTTCTCTCATTTTCCTTTGCTATAGGCCTTCCTTCTTCCCCTCCAAGTCCAAGACAGCCCTCAATCTCTCTCTGACCCCTGCACAGGATGGGCACCAGTGGTGGTACATTTACAACATGCAAGTACAGTACCTTACTGTATTGTACTTTTTTTTTTCTTTTTTTTCTTTTTTTACAATTTTGTAGGACTACAATTTCGCTTCGCTTTTTGTCTAGTTTTAGTCTGCCAATTATTTCTGCCCTTTACTTTTTTAGTCAGAATTGAATCTAAACAATATTTCACATAGTTTCGCATGGTCTGTCATCCTTTTGATGAAAAACACAACTGTGAGGATTACTTCCAGGAATGGAGCGTCTCGATTGATTCTGCAGATGTATTTAGAACCATAACAAGTCACAGAAATATCTATATGATTTAACAATTGTCCAGTTGTCCAGCCCAAACAAATTATTGCGAGCATATAGATCATATAGAAGTAATACAAACAAAATTACAAAGTAAAACAAAGCAAATGTCTTCCCTCTACTGGATCTCTTGTCCACTAGTGCCTTCCTGCTATTTTAATATAGTTTATTTTTGTCTGATTTAATTGCCATTATATTTAGTCTTAGCTTTAGTAATCTAGTTTGTTGATAGAGTTGTATTTATTATAGTTTGTGTCATTGTAGATACTTTATTTTTGTTTTGATTGGTTTAGCTTTCATCAGTGGAAAAAAGGCAATTGACGAACATTTTAGTTTTAGTTTCAGTCAACTAGAACAACACTGACAGATAGCGCTTGTTTGTTCTGACAACATTGGCTATCACTAGTATCAGCCGACAGGTCTGTCTTTGTGACTGACTGACTGACTACTGACTCTATGACTGAGTGGCTTCTGAAATCACAGACCCCTGCAAGGGCACATCTTTGCACACTTACAAATTGATACTCATGTGTGCGTGCGTGCGCATGAGAAGCCCCCCCCCCCCACACACACACACACACACACACAGGTTGCATAGATGCTGTTGACTGAAGCCCTGCGATGACTGACAAACCACTCCAACTGTTGGACAAACTCTCTCACTCTTTGTCCCTCTCTCTTGTTCTCGTTCCCGTTGTCAATCTCTCTCTCTCTCTCTCTCTCTCTCTCTCTCTCTCTCTCTCTCTCTCTCTCTCTCTCTCTCTCTCTCTCTCTCTCTCAAGGTTAACAAAAGAGACAGGTGGTCTTGTGGAGGGACTGACAGTCAAAATCTAAGCTAACAAAGTGTACCTTAAGATATGATATACATGACACAACACAACGCACATAAAACAAGGTGATCAGTGGGCAGGTGTCACACACACACACACACACACACACACACACACACACACACACACACACACACACACACACACACACACGGACACACACACACACACACACACACACACACACACACACACACACACACACACACACACTTCAACAATATATTTATGTCCGCAAAAAAGAAAATGTACACAAGGACATAAATATTATGGTGCAAAAAGTTTAGATCCTCAAAGTCAAGGTACATGTCCCCATGATAATCCTGTGTACCACAAGCATGTCACCCAGCCCTCCATGGGCACAATCAGTGGTGTCTCCGCATGGCAGTTGATTTTCAGCTTATTTTAGCAAGCAATACTTATTATCTACTGGTTCTTACACTCCCTAGGGGAAGCAGCAGATCTGAGACACGTCTTGAGCATTTTAGAGCAATGGCTATTTATGATACTTGGTGTCAAGAGGAAAAAGGAGGGGGACAAGGAAAGATGCCCTGTGTACAGTACTGTGTACAGTACTGTGTACAGTACTGTGTCAAACAATTATCCCCCAAAACTCCATTGTCCATTGTATAACCTTCAGATGCAAACATATTTGACCCTGTCAGTCTACAGCACAGTATCGCTAGCTAGCTCCCTCTCCCTCTCTCTCTCTGGTGCGATCCAGTCCTGCTAATAGACTCTCTCTCATGGTAATTTGGTTCTAAATACTGCCAAACCGAGTGGACAAATAAAGTGAGGAGTCAATAAGCACCTTCTCTACTGAGCCAGGCAGGAAGACATTCATTACATCACAGGCAGGAAATCAATCACAACCTCCAAACCTGATTACACAAACAACACTGTTACAGTTGTGGGGAAGTGGAGGAGAGACACAGAGAGAGAGAGAGAGAGAGAGAGAGAGAGAGAGAGAGAGAGAGAGAGAGAGAGAGAGAGAGAGAGAGAGAGAGAGATTCTGTTTGTTTAGTCAATGGAGGAGAGACCTCCAGACCACATGTGTCCTACTAGTCTAGGGTCAGATCCCAACACTCTCTCTATCTCTGACTCTGATTCAACTAGTGATGAATCAAAAGATTCTACAGTTACAATTACATCAAGCGATTCTGGTATACTGTAAATCAATTGGTATCCTAGTTTACAAAGGGAAGGTTATGAAAATATGGGAACTAAATCATTACAGATAAATATATTCACCAATGTGGTTCTAATGGTGTCTAACAACACATTCTAAAAGACTGAGATTTAACTTCCACAGGAGTTGATTTTCAATCTTTAGGAATATATTAGACACCATTAGAAACTCGTTGGTGAAGAAATTTCTTGGTAACGATTTAGTTCACAGTTTGATCAAATACCTGACACTTTGCCCTAACGAGTTAACGATTCTACAGTTAAGCCTACAGCACTCTGACAACACTAGGGAGAGTTCAACAAGACATGTGCAACTCTGATTTGGCACAAAAAAAGGACTAAATTCAATTAGCTTCTATGCCAGCAAAATGTGGGACGCCCTACCAGCGGTCATTAAGAAAATACCTTGACCCCTTCAAAACTGCTCTCAAAGGGCACCTATAGCCCACCTATAGAGACCCCATTCCCCCTTTCACCTCTACTTTCATGCTTTTGTATCTCTAAATGCCTTGATTAAATGAACATAGGTGCCACTATTGTAAACAAGAAGTAAAGCTTCATGGTGCTCGCCACTTACGGATAACAATCTTGTGCTGAGTTGGGCTTGTAATGTACTGTAAGTTATGTTTGTGCATCCCAGCTTTGAAATGAATACAACTTATTTTAAGTAGTACCGCAATTAAACAAGACAGATTCTGCCGTTGAAAGAAACACTTATCACTGAATGTAAAAACGGACTAGAAATGAAATATTAGAACAGGGAAAATAACGTTACAAACAATGAGAGAGAGCGAGAGAGGAATATATAGGAAGAAATAGGATGAAATAAAAGAGAAGTGATAGCAAAAGGAATAGGAAAATACTATAGGAAAGAAAGAAAGGAAATATTCTAGCTTGAGAGAACCTCTAGTGCCCCCCCCCCCTCCTCCTCCTGTGGTGGTCGTCTCTGATTGGATCAGGCAGATCGGGTGTCAATTACACCCAGGAAGTGGCGTCTTGAGCGCGCTCACAAGACATCTGTCCTCATATTAGCACTGGCACAACCGCTAACACACACACACACACACACACACACACACACACACACACACACACACACACACACACACACACACACGCACACACGCACACACACGTACGCACGCACATGCAAACACACGCACCAACACACAGAGATCCCATTAAAGATTCATACACAGGGCTTTTAAAGTGGGTGGGGGTAACCATGCGGGGTGTGTGTGTGTGTGTGTGTGTGTGTGTGTGTGTGTGTGTGTGTGTGTGTGTGTGTGTGTGTGTGTGTGTGTGTGTGTGTGTGTGTGTGTGTCTGTTATCAGTGAAAGCTGCCCATTTCAGGGGGAAAATATTGTTATTGATCGTTCATTTGAGACGAAACTGAAGCCGTTAAGTTGTTCTTTGTGTTAAGAAGATTTTTAAGTGTCTCTTCGCCACCGGACACGCACATGCACGCACACACGCACACACAGTACACACACACAGGCATATTATGGTCTGGTGTGTTGTCGTCACGGCGACAGGGCCAAGTGGAGTTATGAAGATGAAGTGATGTTGGGATGTAATTGATCTGCGCCTTTTTAGTTTTTATTCCTGGTTATTGATCGACCAACGCTGACAATATTGATACGAGCAGAACAGCAAGACAGCTCAATAATAACACTGATATCAACAGACGACAGGAGAGGAGGAGAGACAGAGAGAGAGAGAGAGAGCAGCTGCGCATCTCTCTTTGAGTTTGAGTGTTTGTGTTTGGCCTCCATTTTGTTTTGAAGCTTTGCTGAAACAACTGAAGCTGAGCAACAGTGCAACAGTGTTTAACCCTACAATAATGTAATGTGATTTTCACCCGGACAATTATATTACTGTGTATATATAGATAGATAGATAGATAGATAGATAGATAGATAGATAGATAGATAGATAGATAGATAGATAGATAGATAGATAGATAGATAGATAGATAGATAGATAGATAGATAGATAGATAGATAGATAGATATAGTTTTTTTTTTTTTTTTGTAGCTGTAGCTGATGTCTGAGGTAGATGGGTCTTCAGTACCATGCTGCTCAGTGACACCAAGAAACTAGTTTAGTTTCTCTACCGGAAGTTTTTTTCATTTTGCTTTTTGTGTTGTGATGTAAAGAGAAGAGTACTCAAGTTGACATGTATTGCTAATTGATATTGATAAATATTTTATGGAATATTTTACATTGGGTAAAATATGTTGTTTAGTGATGGTGAGCTAAAAGTGAATAATACTGTTGTCGGGCAAAAATCTCTTATCTATCCTATTGTCTAATGGTCAAGACGCATGCCTCAAACATGCCTGACAGCATGTTGTGTGTTCGAAACCCGCTCATGACGACTCTTGCTGTATGTCTATGCCTTTCTCTCTGCCTTAGGTTGTGGTAGAGCTTCACGATAATTCGAAATTGAATCGAAATCGCGATTTGAGAGTTGGTACGATGAAAAAAAAAGAAAATAGAATTGCATTTCCCCTTTACTAACACATTTCCGGTCTTTAATGTTACACACTCGCTCGCAGACTCCGTACTCCCCCCTTCCCTCTGCCTGCTGCACACTTTGTTTGTAACAAAAGAGACCCAGAGGTGTGAAAACGACCTCATTTTGTTTAACAATGTTTGCCAGAGGGGTAATGTCGTACTTTGTTTAATCCATTGATTTTTCCACTTTAACCGTGGACTATGTTAACCAAATTAGCATTTTGGGCTATCGTTGCGATTGTTGTCCAAAATAGGGAGATGCATGCACATTTGCGCACGTATGGTATATGCGTCCATACCTGAGCATGATGAGACAATCGCCGGGCAGATTAAAGTTGATTTCACTTTATTATGATGACTTTGTCTATCTGAGCGTGTTGCACCAGTAGCACCTAAGAAGCGAAGCGAAGCGTCGCTAATTCAACAGGATGTTATTATGCCAATCCCCTTCCCTCTGCGCCAGAGCCTGAGTATAGACAGTTACGCAAACTTTATCACTTCATGGGAACAACCCAATGGTGACTCTTGTACATAGACTTCTATTGAGAATGGGGACAACAAATAGGAAAAAATCATGGACTGGAAGTGGGCAGACAGATACAAGTATCCTATCATCTTTGATCAATAAGAACCACCTTAACCCCTGTTGGGGTGAAAATGAATTATTTGCTCTTTTTTTGTTTTACCCCACAAAAAATCGAAATCAAAATCAAGGTTTCAGAGAAAAAAATCAAGGTTTAATTTTTATGCAAAATAGTGAAGTGGTCCAGAGGCTGTGAGTGTATGAGTGTTTAGGGTTGGTTGTAGTAAGATCAAACACAGTGGAATGTCAGAACAGGTCAGCTCCATATATGGAGATCTAAGGGCAGCAGGGGCAGTGTGTTGAATGACATGTGTCATGGTGAGACCAGATCAACATACAGTATGGAATGAATTCTGTATTGATATACAGTATGAATTCTACATTTTACTACACTGCATGTTTTTGTGATGGGAAACCACTGCGTTGCTCGTCGGGAGCAGTTTGGGTTTCCATGCACGTCTTGCTCAAGGACACTTAGACCCTAACTCTGAGGGAGGGACCCCAGGATCGAACAGGGAAACAATTCCAAAGCAGCTATTGTCCACCTCCTGGACCACTGCCGCCTACTACCAGACGCTAACAACTAAACAGACACTTTATACAGACAAACAGACAGGAAGTGGTAAAGTGAGACGTAAAGTGAGAGAGTGAGGTGTGACTTAATGTGTCCATTTCTGAGTCTATGTGCACTCTATTTGTCTGTGTGTGTGTGTGTGTGTGTGTGTGTGTGTGTGTGTGTGTGTGTGTGTGTGTGTGTGTGTGTGTGTGTGTGTGTGTGTGTGTGTGTGTGTGTGTGTCCATCCACAATCTGATTACAGCAGCCGTTCTGAAGAAAGATCGAAAGCTTTGGTTACAGACTTCTCTCCTCTATTCCTCCACTCCTTTCATCCTCTCCTCCCATCCTCCCTCCTCCTCCCCTCATCCTCTCTCCTCCTCCCCTCGTCCGAGCTCTGAGCAGTCGATAGAAATCACATCAGCTGGTTTTTCAAGGCAAAGATGACAAACCGACAAACAGAAATGAGATCTTGGTAACTCGAAGGAGAGAAAGGGGAGCATTAAGAAAGATGGGAGAGGGAGGGAGAGAGAGAGACAGAGAGACACAGAGAGAGAGAGACAGACAGAGAAAGGGGCCGAGTCAGAAAATAATCGCCTCAGGTTTCAGCCTCCAGCCTTGAAAAATATCCTCAATTTGATAAAAAATTTATAATGTGACTTTGAGAGGTTCTGGTTTCTGCAGAGTGACGGAGTTCCCCCATTAACCTTCTTTAATGTGGTTACTCTGCTGGGCTGCTGTGTGTGTGTGTGTGTGTGTGTGTGTGTGTGTGTGTGTGTGTGTGTGTGTGTGTGTGTGTGTGTGTGTGTGTGTGTGTGTGTGTGTGTGTGTGTGGTTTGCATGCGTCTGTTTTATTGTCTGTGTGTGTGTGTGTGTATGTGGTTTGTATCAGTCTGTGTCAGTGTTTGTATGTGTGCATGTGTGTGGGGGCTATTTGGTTGTAGCATTATGTACAGTGTGTATGTACTATAACTTCGAATGTGGGTCTATGCAAATGTACACAGTGTGAGTGTGTGCTCACACGCGTGCGTGTGTGTGTGTGTGTGTGTGTGCGCGCGCGTGTGCGCATGTGTGTGTGTGTGTGTGTGTGCGTGGTGTGTGTGTGTGTGTGGTCTAATGTGTTCACCGCTACAGTGTAACAACACATCTTGACATATTTCCCTGAAAACCTCGATTTAAAAATCCATATCGGCAATCACATTTCACCTCTCCTCTTTCATCCTCCTTTCCTCTCCGCTCTCCTTCCCTGCGCTCGTCCTTCCGTCCTATACTCCTCCCTACCGTCTCCACTTAAGGCCGTGTACACACACATATCAGTTACTGTGGAAAACACATCCACTCTGGCTGACAGACACACACACACACACACACACACACACACACACACAGTGTGACGGACAGACACAGAGACAGACAGCTTGACGGACAGACGGACAAGGGAAAGCAAGGGATGGTAGAAGAAAGGAGAGAGGGATGGAGGTGAAGAGGATGGGCGGGGGGCAAATGGGCCTTGGAACTCATGGCTTATCTCCACGGAAACCCAAGATCCCACCCGAGACGGAGGCAAGAGGGCAAGCGAGGTGGGGTCAGGCTCTCTCTCTCTCTCTCTCTCTCTCTCTGTGTGTCTCCGAGGGCCGAGCTTGTTTTCTCAGCCCCTGTAAAGACAGCAGTTGTAAACACACAGTGACAAACAAGACACTGTCCCAGGAACACATAGACACACGGCACGCATGCTCACACGCACACAAACATAGGCACAGAGTCGCAGACACACATGGTCGCAGATGCACTGCAAATCACTGCCACGAATCTCAAGCAAAAAACAAAACCTCAAGTCAATTAGAGTTGTGTGTGACAGGGTTTTGTTTCGGTTTCGGGTTTTCAATAAGGAGATTTTGTGCTAACTGGTTATTGGACTCTTGATATTGACTATTGATATTGACTTCAAATGATTACTCTGTAAATACTTGTGTTAACAATGTTACAGACCAATTAGTGGTATACAACCATGAAGACGGATTGCATTCCAACCTAGTAATGTGTTTGAGGAGCACTCGTTTCGGATTGTGCAATTAGGTTTTGCGAGACACTCCCAAGTGAGCTACTACAGGCGAGCAAGTGCCCGCGGGCGGACAGCCAGTGGCCGCGCACGTCGACAAGTGCTCCCATAGCACATCTCATTCCGTCACAGCAAATGGGACAGGACTTTGAACACAAGTGGTTTGGGAGTCGCTTACGCGTGACAGAAACCAAGGAGTATAATATTTGAGGACAGGTCACAGTAGTACACACAACTATAACCTCTGCAGGAAGGAATGGGGGAAGGAAGTGAACCTTAGGGGCAACCTGCCTGGCAGGCCTGCACGATGTCACATGGTATGATATCATAGATACTTTATTGATCGCCGAGGGGAAATTCAGATCATCCCATAGCTTATGAAGATATGGTAAGATAACAGTAAGGTTAAAAAGGTATGGGTGAAAAAAAAATCGCACCGTGTTGTGGTCTCTGGGGGGTCCCCTGATCTAGCAAACCCACAAATCCAATGCTTCTGTGCCCGTGTTGGGCTCAATGACCCCCACATTGACACAAATTAGTTTGCAGGCCCTCATTTGAAGCCATATGACAGGGATCATCCATTACAGGCTTTATGACTGATTCTCAATCCGTTTAGTTTCAAGGAGTCTGGCGTGATTAGTCTTAATTTAACTATGAGTGTGTACAAACATTACATTACACTCTCTGAGTTACAGGGTCACTCATAAGGGTCCATGTGGTTCCAAATTATCAATTAGCTGGAGATCGCCTGGAACTCCTTCAAGGACCCCTGGGGGTCCCCGGACCCCACTTTTGGAACCGCTGCTCTACAGTATCTGATGATCCACTGTATCAAATGCCAAGTCAAGCGTTGCCATTCCATAGACTGTTACTGTACATGCACTCGCTCACTATTTCCTTTTGAATGAAATCAGTCCAATATAAGGTAAACAAGTCTGTGTTGAATAAGACCTTCTTCTTTCCAGCTGTTCTTTGTCTTTCTCTCGTGTTCTTTTTCCCCCCGTTCTTTTCTTTTTTCCCTGTACCTCTTCCCTCTCACTTCCTCCACAGCCTCCTCACTCCTCTCTCTCTGTTTATCTACTTCAGGTTAATAATGGTTGGGTCCAGACCCTCCTGTCAACACTCACATTACTCTCTGTATATTACCACACACACAGACACACACACGTAAGGATGCCCCCGACACACACACATGCGCACACACACACACACACACACACACACACACACACACACGCACACAGACTCACGCACACACAGGCGCGTGCGCGGACACAAATGAAAATAAACACATGCTCTTGCACATGTAGAAGCATGTTGCGTGCCTTTGCGCACACACCCGTGTACTACACACACACACGCACACTCACACACAGTGCTTCTTTTGTGTTTGTGTGTCTGTGTGTGCGTGTTTGTGTGTGTGTGTCTGTGTGTGCGTGTGCGACTGTGTGTGCGCACACTCTCTCTGTGTTCCTGGGGTCAAAGTTGACAGTTAAATATTTCTGCAGTCAGACAGACTCAGACTGCTCCGCTGTTTATACTGTCACCTCCTCTCCTCCTCCTCTTCACATTCCTGTCCTCCTCACCTCCTCTGACAGAACACCGTCATCATGTGTTCTAGATCAGTGCTCCTCAAAACGTTTGGATTTCAAGGATGTCCGTGCATGAAAAAAAGAGTGTGTAAAAAAACTGAACCTTTAAAGGTTCCATTTCGGGCCCAGGCCCCCCCAGAACTGCCACGCCAGCGATGAAGTTGTCAGCCCTACTAGTCAAAGCTGGAACGGCAGGCGGGCAAAATACACGAGCCTGGTAAAACACTGTGGGGTCCAGATCCAACGGCTGAGAAACACCCTGATTTAGAACATAGAGTTAAATATGATCCAGAGGGCGGACGAAGAGCAACAGCCCTGTCCCACGCCACGCTCTTCATTTCAGTGGAGGTCCCTCAGTGGTGGTTTGAAGCACCAAACCAATTCTGAGAAGCACCTCTTCCGGGTAGAACCCCTTGAGCCTCAATATGATTGGTTGGCTCCTACACAAAGCAAAAACCCAGAAGTGCACTCCCTTGCTCGTGCATGTGGGCTAGAGTGAAATCAAGCTACACATATTCTCTCGTCTTCTCTCTCCTAATTATTAGGCTATGGAGACACACACACACACACACACACACACACACACACACACACACACACACACACACACACACACACACACACACACACACACACACACACACACACACACACACACACACACACACACACACACACACACACACTGTTCTATTCTCTGACAGAACTGAATGACAGGAGCTCCCCAAAAAGAAATAAAATAAAATAGAATACTGCAGTAGAAATAACAAACAAAGGTGGATTTGCATAGTGAATATACATAACGTAAGTGTTCCTGGATAATTAATGCCGTGTTTTTTTTTTTTTTTATCATACAGCGTGGGTCCGTGATGAGTAGGGTGACCAGATTGCCCCCCTTTGCATGTGACAGTCCATCATTTCAAATACTTTTCTAGTGTTCTACATATTGAGCCCCTGTCCCACCTTGTGACCAACAAGCATCAGTGTTCAAATGCGGTAATAGCTGGCTTTCTGCCGATCTACAATATCAAAACACATGCAGCTGTCCCTCAAACGAACAGTGCGGATCGGGGGTGCATCACACTAAAGTACTTACAGTAGATGATGACTTCTTGTTCTTAAAGTGAGATTATAAGAGCACCAGATGTGCAGTCAGCTGTAGTAAAATAAATAAATATGTTCGAGTGCCGACCCTAACAAGTGGATAGTTCAAATCCCAAGCTTTTGCCGAGCCTGGACTCCTTCAGAGTTAGTGTCAAAGTGTCCTTGAGCAAGACACTGTACCTCTAGTACCTCAACATTATACTGAATACAGTATGCTGTGTTTACAGAGTTGCAGGGCAGACATGATTGAACCACACACACACACACACACACACGCACACGCACACACACAAATAATTTCTATGAAGAAAAATAGTATCATGCCTTCTTTCTTCTTGCTAATTAGATATTATTAGATATTATTGATAATATTGTGTTTGTTGTCATTATTTTCCACCTTGTCTTAGTCCAAAGCGTAATCGTATTTATATAAATCTTTTTCGAAAGCTCCATTGAGGAAAATGAATGTGAATGAGGCGACGTCATGACAGGGGTGGTACTGCTTAGCTGTAGACATCAGGGACCACCACATGTGAGGGTGTGGCTGGGAATGGTTTGGCCAAGCCGCTCTAATGGAGAGCGAAATCATTTCTCATCCTCAATATCGGCAGCAACCCATTTTAAAACATTTTTAGATAACAATAAGAGGTTAAGGTTAGATTAAGTGCAGGTTTCTGGC
Organism: Benthosema pterotum; assembly: GCA_039105355.1. Lineage (NCBI taxonomy): Eukaryota > Metazoa > Chordata > Actinopteri > Myctophiformes > Myctophidae > Benthosema > Benthosema pterotum. Next base: position 30,245,345 of record CM076980.1, on the reverse strand, counting down.
TAAGGTTAGGGTTAGGTTTAGTTGTGACTGAATAGTTTGTGGGGCGTTTGCAAAACCAGAACTGTTGATATATACTAAGGATAACGAGTTAATAGGATTAAATTAATTTTGTTGATTAATCTGATTAAAACGTTTAACACATATAGGAGTGGGAGACCCACACATATAGGTGTGGGTCTCCCTGCAACCAGAGCCATATAGAGATCTACAAGAATTGGGGGCTTGTAGATCACCTATTTTGATAAATATTCAAAAAATAAACAGATATCTTTTTCCAGATTCTAGTTCTTGTTCAAATCCTGTACAATCCTGGAAAACATGGCATATTTTGGACATAGTTCAAATGGTTATTAATCATGATTAAATTAAGTTTCGAGCTGTGATTAATCTGATCAAAGTTTTTAATCATTCACCAGCCCTAATATATAGCCTTATTTACAGTGGATCTGTGCAGTTCCTGAGTAGGCCACAGCACACCAGTCTAGAATAATAACACAATGTTGTGAAGTCTCAGCTCCATGGTAGAGCTATGAAGGCTTCACGGGACACATCAATTAATAATATTAATATTCACACTTATAGCGAGTTAGGCATATCACTGCTGTGCGTGTGAGTGCGTGCATGTGTGTGCGTGCATGTGTGCACACACATCTGCATGCAAGCAGCTCCAGCTGCGATTAGCTATAGAGAATATACCACTAACAGAAACCTCTCCAGATCCACAACCACACACACACACACACACACACACACTTGCATGCACACACTTGCACGCACACACACTTTCACAATTTCTCCCCTCAGCCTCTCTATGTAATTTGTGTTGATGGGGGTTCCATTCTCGAATGTGTGTAATTAAAATTAATCACCAGACATACTAAAGACCCCCCATGGGGGGTAAAGAGAGAGAGAGAGGGGGGGGTGCAGGGTCAAAATGGCAGACAGATCGTTTGTCAAACTGCACATTGAAATATTTCTTTGATTCTGTCTCATACACTGTCAGCAGTGGAAACACTCCATAATAACTGGGACTTTAGGTTTGTGTGCTCGGCCCTGTATGTGTGTGTTTTGGCTGGTAAATTTTTTCAAAGTGAAACAACATGGACTCGCTGGTTCTGTGAGTTTGTACCGTTAACTCTGTGAAGTCACCGTCCGTATGGACAGATGCATATAGCAGAGCGAGCAGAGCACCGCAGAGCGAGCAGAGCACCGCAGAGCACGGTGGCAAGACGGTCGTGTGTACCCAGCGAGCTGGGGATCTGGCCGCCTTCCACCACAGCGAGCACAGCAGCGGCTAGTCGGACCGTGTGTACCCAGCGAGCTGGGGATCTGGCCGGCTGGCTACTGCCTATTTCGGACTTCTTTCCACTGGAGTTTTACCTGAACCGTTTCGGTTGGTAACCAAAGCTACGTGCTAAGCGGCTAGCCGGCTAAGCGGCGAGGCTAAGCAGGTAGACCGTGCTAAGCGGCTAGGCGGTGGGTGTCGTGGTGCAGCCGAGAGGAGCGCAGTGGAAGCTGTAGCGAGGAGGAGAGAGAGGAGACGCAGCCCTGCTACGTGCTACTAGGCCAGGCAGCCGGGGTTTTGCTGTCGCCACGTTGCCGAGGCGGAGCGCTTTCAGAGCCGCGGCGTGGAGGAGGAGATACGGGCCAGTCGGGCCACAGCACCGTCGTCGTCCACTGCAACACCGGTGAGCCACAGTGGAGGAGTCGGACTTCGAACAGTTTATTGCCCCTTACATCGAGCGACAGTCCAGCATGCCGGGTCAGGCAGCTGCTGGATCTGCTGCTAGCCTGAAAAGAAGGGCTAAGATCGGTAAAGAAAAGGTTCCACTGAAGAAGCAAAGGCGACAACCATCAGCTTCATCCTCGGATGAGGAAATTATGGAAGTGGAAATTTCTATGATTAGATCGATCAATGAGAAGCTGGCAAGCTGGACATACTGGTGGAGCTCCAGAACGACATCCGCGAGCTGAAGAAAAGTTTGGAATTCAGCCAGGGGCAAATCGACGAGCTAAGGAAGGAGAACGACAACCTGAAAGGTACTGTTTTAACTATGCAGAACAATCTGAATTCTGTTCTGAAAGAAAACAGACAGAATAAGGAGGCCCTACTCGACATTCAATGCAGATCTATGAGAGATAATGTTATATTCTCGGGCCTAAATGAGTTGGACAATGAAGTTCCTGAGCGGGTACTTAGGGACTTCATGTGCAAGGAACTTAAACTGTCACAAGATTATGTTCATGACATCGCTTTTGCTCGTGTTCATAGACTGGGGAAAAAGGTGCCAAACAAGTCTCGCCCCATCATTGCTAAGTTTGAATTTTACAAACAAAAGGATATGGTTAAGTCCAAGGGCAAGAATCTCAAAGGGAGCAATTTCTGGATGAATGATCAGTTCCCCCCTGAAATTAATGAACGTAGAAAGAAGCTAACTCCCATTTTCAGGGAACACAGAAATAATGATCACAAGGTATCCTTAGTTGTTGACAAGCTGTACATAGACGGCCAGCTCTTCAAGGATCCCACTGTCACTCCTTGGCTCTTTTAGGTCTTTTTCTCATGTTTTACTATTTTTATGATTTATTATCTCTTATCTTAATATGGTCCTGCCCAATACAGGCTCACCCAGCTGTAGGCCTAGCCTGCAGAAGGGTCTTGTATTAGCGCATGTTAATGTATGCAGCCTTAGGAATAAGTACATTGACATTGAGAGAACCGTTAGAGCCAACCATATTAATATTTTCGCCATATCGGAGACCCATCTTGACAATACTTTTTCTGACGCTAGTATTGCCATTGAGGGTTTTACAGTCTTTAGGAAAGATAGAAACAAGTCTGGTGGTGGAGTTGCAATCTACATTCAAAATAACTTAACTGCCAAAATGAGGGTTGATCTGATGAATAACAACATTGAAGCCTGTTGTGTACAGGTACATTTACCTTTCATCAAGCCGATCATAGTATGCTGCTTTTATAGGCCACCGAGTGCTGAAGTACAGTACATTGATGAGCTATGTGAAATGATTGACAGAATATCCGATGAGAAATATGAGATATATGTTCTTGGTGACGCTAATGTAAACTGGGAACTACAATCATGCCCGAATAGGAAGAAACTTTTTAACATTTTAAATAGTTGTAACCTATCACAGGTGGTTGATGAGCCCACAAGAGTAACTATAAGTGATGGAAACCTGACACGCACATGTATTGATCACATCTATACCAATGCTTCAACTAAGTGTTCCAAGGCCTCCTCAATTCCTGTTGGGTATAGTGACCATAATCTAGTTATAATTACTAGAATGACTAGAACACCAAAACCTAAAACGAAAATTATTTTTACTCGTTCGTACAGACATTTTAATGAAATCTCTTTTCTCAGTGAAATATCGGTTGTTGACTGGAGCATGGTCTCAAGAGAACTCGATCCTGAGACTGCATTAAATGTATTCATGAACCTGTTTTTAGATATAGTAAACAGACATGTTCCCTTGAGAAAATTCACTGTTAAAAACAGGACAGCCCCTTGGCTGGACAATAATCTAAGGGCTCTTATGAAAGACAGGGACTTGGCTAAAAAAGCATTTGTGAAATCAGGACTTATGGAGGATAAATTAAGATATAATCAACTGAGAAATAATGTTACCAAACTAAACAAGATGAAAAGAAAAGATTACTACAAACAGAGATTGTATGATGCCAGATTAGATGGCAAACAATTATGGAATGTCTTAAATGACATAATGGGCAGAAGGTCCAATGTTAGCTCCCCCTTTGTTGAAGCAAATGGTCTCGTACTCACAAAACCTGGTGATATTGCTAACCATTTTAACAATTTTTATGTTAGTAAAGTACAGAATCTTAGACGGACCGTGAGCACGTCACCCAACACTGTGTCTAATGACTGTATAAAGAATGTAATCATGAGAGATAAGAACTGTGAATTCTGTTTTCACGAAGTGGGGATTGTTGAAGTAGAACGCTTGTTAAGCTCTCTGCCTGACAGTAAACTGGCAGGGCTGGATAACTTGGACAGTAAATTACTGAAATTGACGGCCAATATTGTGGCATCCCCTATCTGTCACATTTTTAATAGGTGTTTGCTTACTGGGTCATGCCCTAGAGTCTGGAAAGAGGCTAAAGTAATTCCGTTGCCAAAAGACACTAGAGCTATGTTCAATGAAACTAACTCCAGACCCATAAGTATACTTCCTGTACTAAGCAAAATAATGGAAAAACTAGTGTATACTCAAGTCCAAGATTATTTTGTAACTAACAAGCTTTCTACTGTGTCTCAACATGCATACAGGGCGGGACACTCCACCTCAACTGCCATGATTCAGATGACTGATGACTGGCTAAAAGCCATCGATAACTCTCTGGTTGTGGGGGCAATTTTCTTAGATTTTAGTGCAGCGTTTGATGTACTGGACCACTCGCTATTAATTGAAAAATTAAAATACTACAATTTTAATCAATCTACTTTAAAATGGTTCGAGAGCTACCTATCGCTGAGAGCGCAAAGAGTGTACCTAAATGGAACTCTGTCATCAAGCACTAACCTTGAGTGTGGAGTGCCCCAGGGAGTTGCCTTGGGCCTTTACTTTTTTCTATTTTTACTAATGATCTAGCATGGGCTACTAAATGGTCCAAAGCCGTGATGTTCGCAGATGATTCTACCTTGTATTCTTCCGCCCATCTAGTAACTTACTGCAGGAAGCCCTAAACAGAGACTTGGATACTGTGTATAATTGGGTCAATAGCAATAGACTTGTTCTTAACACCTCCAAAACAAAATGCATGATGCTTGGATCAAGGCACAGAATAGCAACATCTCCTAGACTCACTCTGAACCTAGGTAGTACACCAATTCAACAGGTAGATAGTATTAAATTGCTCGGAGTTATTGTTGACAGCTCTCTTGCATGGACCAGTCATATAAACACTGTAGTCTCTAAAATGGGTAGAGCTATTGGTACAGTAAGGAGATGCTGCTCGTCTGTATCCCGCCCTCTATTACGTCAAATTGTCCAGAGTCTTGTTTTGTGTCATCTTGACTATTGCTCTACAGTATGGTCATCAGCCAATGGTGCCGAAATAAAAAAACTACAGGTGGTGCAAAATAGAGCGGCTCGGTTAGTACTTGGCTGCTCTATGAGTACAAATGTTACTGTAATGCATGAGAGTCTTGCCTGGCTCTCAGTACAGAATAGGCTGACTTCCAACTCACTTGTTCTGGTCAAGTCAGTCGTGACAAATCATGTTCCTGTCCTTATACACCGTCAAATCATTCTAAATAGTTCTGTTCATGCTCATAATACAAGGAACGCCAGTAATGGTCAACTGGTCATTCCTAGGCCTAGAAAAAATGCTTTAAAGAGATCTTTTATTTATAGGACCCTGGCACGGTGGAACGACCTACCGAGAGAACTCCGTACTATAGAGTCTAGATTAACTTTTAGGAAGTCTCTGAAAATTCTATTGCTAAACCAATAA
>CM076980.1:30172342-30234842 GCA_039105355.1 Benthosema pterotum | reverse complement strand
AGAGAGAGAGAGAGAGGAGAGAGAGAGAGAGAGAGAGAGAGAGAGAGAGAGAGAGAGAGCAGCATTAGGCCTACTTACATTTCAATGTTGGAAAAGACCCGCGATTATTATTATTAATATTATTTTTACACCAGACAGCTCTGTCTGTCTGAAGCCTGGGTGGGGGCTGCAGCTAGTTAATCTGTCTGTGCGCACCAGACTCAGCTTTGCGTGAGAGGTTTGTCATGTGCGCTGCTCGGGGGAATAATGTGGGTGCGGATGTGTCGGGAATTGTTCAGGGGGCCGGGTAAAATGGGGCGGCGGGCCGGGTCCGGCCCGGGGGCCGTAGTTTGATGACCCCTGGTCAAAAGCAATGTCACACAGTGAGTGAGTGAGTGTGTGTGTGTGTGTGTGTGTGTGTGTGTGTGTGTGTGTGTGTGTGTGTGTGTGTGTGTGTGTGTGTGTGTGTGTGTGTGTGTGTGTGTGTGTGTGTGTGTGTGTGTCCTCCAGAGAACATAGAATTGATTTATCACTTACCTTTGACCTGTGATATCAACTGGAACATTAATACATTTACAAACAGTTATCAACACAGACACATTATGTAGAGCTGTGTGTGTGTGTGTGTGTGTGTGTGTGTGTGTGTGTGTGTGTGTGTGTGTGTGTGTGTGTGTGTGTGTGTGTGTGTGTGTGTGTGTGTGTGTGTGTACACATGCATGCATGCGTGCGTGTTTGTGTGCATGTTGACAGGTGTGAGTATGTCTGTACGATGCACGCACTATTCGTGTGTGTGTGTGTGTGTGCGTGTGTGTGTGAGTGCACGCATGCATGTGTTAGTGCATGTGTGTGTTTGTGTGTTGATTGACAGTGACCTCTAGCAGGTCTCTCTCATGTTTCCTCCAGTCGCAGCGCGTCAATCAACAGACGGCAATTAACTTAACCCCGCCCTCCCCTACACACCCTGTTGACACACACACACACACACACACACACACACACACACACACTGTTTGGACAGGCTAGGGCCGTGTTTACACGGGGCCGTGTCACAGAACCTTCCAGAACGCAGACCAACAACCATCTGGATAGACTCACAAACTCACACCTCAGAACCACAGGAAGAGATTTGAACTAAATCTGACTCTAAAGGCTTGGTTCACACTTTCTGACATAAAGCTGTAGGGATTTGCAGGGGTTTTCAACAGGTGGTCCGGGGACCACCAGTGGACCCTGAGAGGGTTCCAGGTGGGCCTCAGCTAATTTGGTTAACTAGATGTAACTCTTGAGAACGTAAAAATGAAACCAAATGGACCCTTGCGGGTCCATTTGGTTTCATTTTTACGCTCTCAAAGAGTTCAAATATTCATCATGTGAATTAGCCCAAGTCTGCACAACTAGAGAATGTAGAAGATTAATATAATGGTCATTTTGGTCTGTAGGTTTGACCGTTTGGTTTCCTGTAATTCAGCCTGGAATTGTGGACAAAAGCAAAAATAAATCTTTAGTTTTGGGGGTCTGTGGGGCTAAAACGTCCTCAAATGGTGGTCCATGGCTCAAAGGCTGAATAAATAGTGGGCCCTGGTACCCAAAAGGTTGAAAACTCCTGCTGTATAAGAAAGCTGTAGGAAACACTTGCCTCTAATGTAGTGGTTGCAAAGATATCGAGTCCCTGAGTCCCATGGTGGGAGGGGTGTGTGGGTGTGTGTCAAAAAAATAAATAAATGACTCTACAAAACTAGCATCATTTGTATTGTTGACCTATTTCTACCATATAACGCACTTTTGTTCACCTTTGTCCCCTCCAAACTATTGTTTGTGTCCAGAATCACTAAACACTGACGTAGTTTGAGGTGAGTTTTGTGGATTAATGACATTTGGGGCTCTGACATGGCCACCTGCTGTGCAGCTAAACTCTACAATAGTGGGGTATGCACATGCGTGAGGTCAAGGGCAGATTAAGTGGCAAAGTGAGTGACAAAGTCAGTTTAATGTTAATGCAAGCCAATAAAGTGCAACTTGGTAGGCCAAAAGCCTGTACCAGCAGAGAGCAAAGAGCTTCAACAAAGCCGAAGAGTACAATAGCATTTTTAATTGGGGAGTCAGGTGATTTCTGGACTTTTTGAATTGTAGATTTTAATTATAATGGATAATTATTTGGTAAGCCAATGCCCAGATCTGGTGGTATAGGCTTTTGGCCTACTACAAGGCCCCAGACCTGATTTGTGTCCATGCAGCCAATGAGAAGACTTAAACCATACCTGGCTACACCACAGCTTTTTGAGAATGCCAGCTATTATATAAAATGATTCAGATGTTTATAAAAAATATATTATAGACAGTGTAGACTATACTGTAGATTAGACACAACATCCATTAAGACTGAGTAGACTATCAGACATCATCCATTCAGAAAGTAGACTATACATGATAAAGATAATATTATTGTAATAACTGCTATTGCAAATGTGTTTCTACTCCATAAGTCTGGGAAAGTGAAATATGCAAAAATGCACTCTTTTCTTTCTATTTGCCTGCTTTGCTAAACGTTGTACAGTGGCATCACATTCAAGGATATTATATATCTTTGCTTATGATCTAAAATCTGAACTCAAGGCTGTTTGAGTAAAATAATCATGTGACTTAAATGTCCTAGGCTACGTAATAGATTGTGTGTGTGTGTGTGTGTGTGTGTGTGTGTGTGTGTGTGTGTGTGTGTGTGTGTGTGTGTGTGTGTGTGTGTGTGTGTGTGTGTGTGTGTGTGTGTGTGTGTGTGTGTGTGTGTGTGTGTGTGTGACCTGTAGCCAATCTTTTAAAAAAGCAAACGTTGCTAATTCCCCTTCGCTCTCAATTACAGCAATCTCTCTCCTGGGAACACCACACATGCGCACACACACACACACACACACACACACACACACACACACACACACACACACACACACACACACACACACACACACACACACACACACACACACACACACACACACACGTGCACGCACGTGCGCACACATACACACACACACACACACACACACACACACACACACAGTTAACTTCACTAAGCTAGGAGGACTCTTCAACACTTCAACACTCTATCACACACACTCAACAAAGACAAACACACACACACAGCCACACACACGGCGTCCATCCATCGTGCGTGTGTGCATGTGTGTGTGTTTGCCCTTGTCGAGTGTGTGTGACAAACTGTTGAGAGCTGCAGGCTTAGTGAAATCTTGTGGCTGTGAATCTGTGTGTGCGTGCATGTGTGTGCGTGTGTGTGTTGAGTGCTAGCTTTGTAGTCCAACATCAGTAAAAACGTATCTGGTGTCGAACCAGTGAGCAAATACCACACAGCACAGCACAGCACAGCACAGCACAGCACAGCACAGCACACACACACACACACACACACACACACACACACACACACACACACACACACACACACACACACACACACACACACACACACACACACACACACACACACACACACACACACACACACACACACACACACACACACACACACACACACACACACACACACACACACACACACACACACACACACGTTCGCCATTCCATCCCACACCTGCAGATGAGTCACTAGTTGATGACATCTGACCACAGATCAGCTATTATGTCTGGACGTGGTGGTCATATTACACATCACAACGCCTCACACTGTAATGACTTGATCAAGTGGAAGGAGTTGGATTCGTTCAACAAGCTTGACCCGTCTAACACCATGTGCCTGTGTCGCAGTGCAATCTGAAAGACACACACACACAAACGCACAAAATGTACATTTTGCACAAGGCAACAACTGGCCATTGACAGTGTGTTTTCCGTGCTGGTCAGCTTGTTGCTGTTCTGTGCTGTTGTTCCCTCTGTCCAGTGTTCACGCATAAGCAGTACATCTTTCTTGTTTCTGGATTATTGCTCACTTGAAAATCTTAAATATGTATGGCTCTATGAAGCCAACATTGATTTCTGTTTCACAGGTTTCGCAATCAAATGAATCTTTGAGAGACTGCAAGGTCCACTAGTGACCAACCACCTGGTCGCAAACCAGGTCGCAACCACTTGCTTACTAGTAGCAACCACTTTTTTACTGGCTGCGGTTACGGTAGTTGTTTGTGGTCAGGTAGTGAGCAACTAGTCGTGGTTGCGACCACTTGCTTATGGTCACGAGACTCACGACTAGAGACCCTGAGGCTAAACATAGCCGCAAGCTATGTTTGCAATACCTTCACAGCCCAGCCGGGATCTTTGGCCCATAGGAAGAATCACTGGCATAGGTTTTGGTTGTACACTGAAGCTCCCTCGCAGGAAAAGGTAGCCTAAATGTTGAGTGGGATTCCCTTGGCAGACTGACTGAAAGTACACGGAAACCATGCTGCCATGGTCCATTATGCCAATCTCCTGTGGAGATGCACTTTTATGTGCATACATTGGCAATGTGCTCTGAATACCAAACAAAATCTCCCATCTACAAACCTGTCCAAGGTGTACAGCCGCTACAGCCGTCTGGTATTCGTAAACACAAAATATAAAAGTAAATTATGCTTAAAACTAACCTTATTCCTAAACTTAACCCCAGTATAAATATGCCAAAACAGCACAGCATATAGGGGCTGTCAATGTATGAGAAAAAGGTAAATGGTGCATTCATATAGCGACTTTATCCAAGGCGCTTTACATAGTGCACTACATTCACCCATTCACACACACACATTTATACACCGAAAACACGCAAGGCACAACCAGCACATCAAGAGCAATTTGGGATTCAGTGTCTTGCCCAAGGACACTTCAATATGGAGGAGCTGGGAATCGAACCACGGATCATTGGACAAACTGCTCTACCTCCTGAGCCACAAACCCTACTGTTCTATTAGGAGTAATTCAGGGGTAAATAGTGTTCAATGTATGTTCTATCTTATTGTGAGCTGTCACATTTCATGACAGTGTCATTCAGTGAAAACAGCAGATCTCACAAATTGAAATAATTGGAAATATATGCATACTGAATTGTTGCTGTGAACTCATTCTATACGTCAAATCAAATTGAAAAGGGGCATCCAGCTAGCGTTGGAAGAAACTAGTAGTGTAGTACTCCAGCAGAGATCATGCCTCCACTTATACAAGGTGTTTGAAACAGGACTTAAAAGGACAGCAGGTTAACAGGTTTTGGCACATGATGCTTCCGTGATGGACATCCCTTTGCCATGGAGTGCCACAGAGTCTGTTTTTTCTTTAGACACCCTCAGCAATTGCCTACGACTATATAATCAATATCATGGTTCCCCCCAAAGAGAAGTTCCATCTCGTTGGAAAAACTGAAAATGCATTCTGCCCTGGCCTGTTGTACAACTGCTGTCTTTTAATTTTTCATAGTCTCCCTGGAGAGCGGGCCCATTGACAAGCAACTTTGTCAGGGACAAAGGTCTCCTGAAATTGGGTAGACAGCTTGGCAGCTATGTCCGTCCAAAGTAATTTATTTTTCCCCTTCACTGCTTTACCCCTGGCATTCAATTCTGAGTGTGTTGTGGGCAAACCTCTAGAGAAATGCTTTCACTTTAAATGGATTTTAAAAAGGGTGTGCTGTCTACTGAATCCATTGCTGGGGCACAGGGGCATCATTTGCCCTGGGAGATGACTTGTGGGCAGAGAAGAAAGCCACATTTGCAGCTCAGTCAATCAAATACCAAGCAACTATTTCACTACCAACCAATTAAAGGCAGGGTAAGAGATGATATTAACAGGCTAGTAAACCTAACTAAGCTGCTGTACCTCAATCAATTAAACTGCAGCATTTCTTTTGACTTTTGCCCTTGGACTCCTCCTGTCTTTCGTGTCGCACACTATGGCTCCTATGTGGGATAAATGCCTTTTAACCCATTTAGGCCGGACCTAAGTTTTCTGAAAAAAGAAAAAAAAAATCAAACATTTATATAGCAGCACCAAACATTTTGAATGTATACTGTACATACTGTACAGAATCCAAAAATGGATTCACAGCCTGAATGGGAAGTCATAAATTAATTAGACACAAAACAAAAGTTTAAAGAGAGAGATATACTATAGATATACTGTAGCCATGTATGAATGTTGTTGCAACTCTAGGTTGCAGTTTACTACGAAAACCTGCAAAATCTCTGTCAGTCAGGCCACCATGAGATGTCGCATCACCATATATGGCTATCATTCTGTAACTCCTAAAATTGTTTTTGTTTGATGTTTTAATCTTGTTCTGTACAGGGACTCTATTTTGAAAAGTGCTCTACAAATTCATATCATATCATAGAATTTCATATCATATCATACAGTATATAGTCATAGAGTGATCACATAGTTTTTAGAGACATTTATACAGAATGCCTTTCAGATGTATTATATAAGCCTGTCAAAATGTGTCAAGTTTGATAACCAGCATGAGGAGGAGGTGCTTCCAGATCTTTTATCCACTACTAAGTTTCATAAGACTGAGAATAAAGTTTGTGTTGTTATCTGAGGGTGCAACAATCCAACCCACTAAGCAACTCAAAGCATGAGCTGGGGGGCAATGCACACACCCTACACACACGCAGTAGTTTATTGCTCATCCCACAAATGTCTGATACAATCTATACCTTGTTGTAGAGGTGACGGTCAACGATTAAAAAGATTAAAAAACACAATACCAATCGGTATCATCAAAATTGGAAATAATGGACCAACACTGAAAAATCCCAAACTATTATAACCTTGCAGTAGACTGCGAAGTGCGAACAGAAACCAACAATGACACCATAATATACCAGACCAATTATATCACTGTAGGTTGAAAAAGGCAATGGGTCTAGTCATCCTTTTCATAATTTTATTGAATTAGTAATGTTTGTTTTCATGAGAAGCAGATTTGTATGCCCTCCCTGTGTTTCACAGACAACTTTATGGAACAGCTGCCTGCAAAGCTGATACAGGGCCCCGGCCAACTCTAACTCCCAGACAAAATGTTAACATCTAAAAATAAAGCCATTGCCAGGGAGATTTGTATTCCTATCTTACTGCCAAATCTGTGAATAGCCAATGGCAGTGACATACTGTATGCCACCGGCATGTTTCTATACTTAAAGAATGGGCAAGGGAGGATTATAACAAATGTTTTGTTAAAATTGAGGCAGAGAGGAACACAGCTGTTTGGGTTTTTTTTTTTTTTTTTTTTTTTTTCGGGGGGGGGGGGGGGGGGGGGGGGGGGGCTCGAAGAGTGAAGATGTATGTCTGCCTTCACCATCTCTTGAGCGGAAAGCCTGGGTAGGCCGGATAAATGGATTACTTCTGTTAGTTCTGCTTTGGCATCTTGTGTGCACTAAAGATGTGCACTAAAGAATTGTATCGTGGCAGCCTTGGGTTTCTTAATGAACGAGCTTGAGATTTTGATGCTGAATTGACCGTGCATGCCAGTCTGAAGACATATAGGGTCTAACACACGAAGGAGGCAAGCCGTCTAAAACGGACTTGCCTCGGCATCATTCCAGATATGTACAGAATCGTACCTCACGTATCCCTCTGCTCAACAGGTGACCCGGCGGGTACCGCAGAACGATCACAGCCATCAGATCAAGCCATCACACATTTGCCATGTTGAGAATGAAAATGTGGACAGACAGAATAACAGATCGGAGGACAGACAGGCAGGTGAATTAACCTGAGGATCTACAGACAGGTGTATGAGCCTGAAGAGAGACAGAACCATAACACAGACAGACGAGTAAAATGGCCATCATCAATATTGATACTGTTGTGTTAATTAGACAGACTGGGAGGCACAGGGTACTGTGTCTGGACCTCTGCCACTGGAGATCTGTGTGTGTGTGTGTGTGTGTGTGTGTGTGTGTGTGTGTGTGTGTGTGTGTGTGTGTGTGTGTGTGTGTGTGTGTGTGTGTGTGTGTGTGTGTGTGTCCACATGAATTTTGTGTTGGTGAGTTTAATAATGTTGCAAATGTGCTTATGAGTAATGTATGTCTGGGTTTAGGTCCATGTGCTTATTTGTGTGTGCATATTTGTGTGTACGTGTGTGTGTGTGTGTGTGTGTGTGTGTGTGTGTGTGTGTGTGTGTGTGTGTGTGTGTGTGTGTGTGTGTGTGTGTGTGTGTGTGTGTGTGTGTGTGTGTGTGTCCTCAGCAGTGAATGAATGCAGCCAGGTCCATCTGTTTGGCAGGAGATGTGAATCCAGGGCCATCTGCACTCTCCTGTGTGTGTGTGTGTGTGTGTGTGTGTGTGTGTGTGTGTGTGTGTGTGTGTGTGTGTGTGTGTGTGTGTGTGTGTGTGTGTGTGTGTGTGTGTGTGAGAGAGTGAGAGAGAGAGAGAATAAGTATGAGAGAAAACGTGTGTGCTCTTGTCACCTTTGTAACTTGCACACTGCACCCCTCTCTCTCTCTCTCTCACACACACACGCGCACGCACACGCGCACGCACACGCACACACACACACACACACACACACACACACTCTTGGCAGAATGTTCAGGGGAAAAATAGAAGCATAGTCTGTGAACAGCCTGTGAGTGTGTGTGTGTGTGTGTGTGTGTGTGTGTGTGTGTGTGTGTGTGTGTGTGTGTGTGTGTGTGTGTGTGTGTGTGTGTTAATTTCAGTGTTTGTTTTTACAAGACGAGTGAAGCTATAGCTATCATGGTTACCTCACACACACACGCGCGCGCACACACGGTTCTCAGATAACTCTGAGAAAATAAACTTTGGGTGCATTTATTACTGACTTGACACAGTGTGTATGTGTGTGCATGTCTGTGTGTGATCATGCTAGAGTAACATCTGCAGTTGAGTGTGTGTGTGTGTGTGTGTGTGTGTGTGTGTGTGTGTGTGTGTGTGTGTGTGTGTGTGTGTGTATGTGTGTGTGTGCGCGCGCGTGTGTGCGCACTGCGCATGCGTGCATGCGTGCGTGCGTGCGTGCGTGTGTGTGTGTGTGTGTGTAAGCAGCTGTTTTTAACCAGAATGACAGCACTGTGTGTATGTGTGCGTGTAAGAATGTGCACCCAAACGTAGGAATTGTCTATGGGGGGCCGTTCGGGACAAAAATCAAACTCACCTCTTACACGTTACTGAAAACCTCTCACATACTATAGTAAAACCTCATACACGCACGCAAATGCATGCACGCACACACAGGGGCGCACGCACGCGCACACACGCGCGCACACAGACACAACTGAAAACCTCTCGTATAAACTACTAAGGCCTTCGCACACTATAGTGAAACCTTACACACGCACACAAATGCACACACGCACACAAACAGGCGCACGCACGCATGCGCACATGCGTGCGCACACAGACACAACTGAAAACCTCTCGTATAAACTACTAAGGCCTTCGCACACTATAGTGAAACCTTACACACGCACACAAATGCACACACGCACACAAACAGGCGCACGCACACATGCGCACATGCGTGCGCACACAGACACAACTGAAAACCTCTCGTATAAACTACTAAGTCCTCACATACTATAGTAAAACCTCATACACACACGCAAATGCATGCACGCACAAACAGGGGCGCACGCACGCGCACACACGTGCGCGCACACAGACACAACTGAAAACCTCATGCACCATAGTAAGACCTCATACACGCACGCAAATGCATGCACACACACACATACGCTCACGCACACACGTGCGTGCGCGCACACACACAAGTAAAAAAGCTCTCATACAAACGACTAAGACCCTCACACACTACTGTAAGACCTCATACACACACGCAAATGCATGCACACACACACACACATACGCTCACGCACACACATACGCTCACGCGCACACACAAGTAAAAAGCTCTTATAGAAATGACTAAGACCCTCACATACTATAGTAAGACCTCATACACACACGCAAATGCATGCACACACACACATACGCACGCGCACACACATACGCACGCGCACACACATACGCACGCGCACACACACACACACACAAGTAAAAGAACTCTCATAGAAACGACTGAGACCCTCACATACTATAGTAAGACCTCATACACACACGCAAATGCATGCACGCACACACATACGCATGCGCGCACACACGCATGCGCACACACACACAAGTAAAAAAAAAAATATATATATATATATATATATATATATATATATATATATATATATATATATATATATATATATATATATATATATATATATATTAAGGCTGTTGAAAATAGTTAATTAGTGGGATTAAATTAATTTTGTTGATTAATCTGATTAAAAATTTTAATGCAATTAACTCATGTGCACACTGACTCAACACACTGAGCATTTTCTCATTGAAAGAAATGGGTAGAGCACAGATTTACGGAGACATATAGCCGTGTGTCTCCCTGTAACCGGAGCCATAGAGTATAGCTGGAGGATCTACAAGCATTGAGGGCTTGTAGATCACCTATTTTGATAAATATTTTAAAGATAAATGGTTATTTTTTTACAGATTCGGTTTCCTTTTTAAATGTTGAAATCCTGTACAGGAAAACATGCATATTTTGGACATAGTTTGAATGGTGATTAATCATGATTAAATTAATTTTGAAGCTGTGATTAATTTGATTAAAATTTTTAATCATTCAACATCCCTAATATATATATATATATATATATATATATATATATATATATATATATATATCCATCCATCCATCCTGTGGATGTCATAACACCCCACTGGGTGTTATGACATAGATTTTTGTTAGATTTATATAATTATTATTTATTTATAATTATTATTTCTGAACCATAGTGTGGGGTGCCCGACCATGAAGGATACTTGGATAGCCTAAGTATTATTATTTTAAATCTTATCAATATCACCATAGCCCAGGGGTGGCCAATCATTTTTTTCCAAATGAGAAAACATTGTGGGGGGCCGTACCAAAAGGATGAACTAAATTCTGCATAATAATAATTTAATTTATATTCAAAAGTTCTCAATTGTATTTACTTTACACTCTGCTAAGAGTATATGTTATTATTATGCAATGAAGAGTTGAGCTTGTTTCCAAAATCTCCAAAACAATAATGTTAATGGTCTTTCATGTTCAAACTTCGAGGGATAACCCGGTAAAAAGAAAAGAAAGAAATGTCAACTTGACCTTTCTTTTCTTTTTACTGGATCCGTCTTACTTAGTCAGATGACTGTCGTGACAACAACCATCCAGCCAGGGTAAAAAATAAATCAAACGACTATGTTAACCCCCATAGCAGCCAGTGCCTGTGTCACGGACACGGTGCAAAACAAACTAAACCAGTAGTACAGGAGTGTCCAAAAGGTAGATTGTGATCTACAGTAGATCACACAGCCCATGCAGGTAGATCACATCACATGACAGTCCATAAAAAAATTAAACCAAATGGACCCGTAAGGGTCCATACAGTGTTATGTTATGAGTGTTTTATTCATGATGTGGTAAATGGGGGTCCCTTGCACAAAACAATTATGTGTGCTGGTCAGTGACCTTGCATGGTTTCTTCCACCATTGGTGTGTGAATGGGATCTACAATTAAATATATATATAACCCCTTGGATAAATGCGCTATACAAAATGCACCATTTACCATAAGTATTTCTTTCTAAAATATTAAAGCTCTCTCAAATGCATGCAAATACTGCACAATTCTACATTCATTCAAACTGAACTCTGGGGAGGGAATCTGGGATATTGGTGGCTTATTTGATTTCTATTATAATGTACAGATATTAAAGAAAATGTCTTGTTTAGGGACAATCAATATCTGGTGGAATTGTTTTATGTGGAAAACAAGAAAAAACAAATTAACCAATCAACAAATAATAACTAACAATATTTATATAAGCAACTTTGCAGAGGTTACTTATAATATGCAAACATGGCAACACAGCAAAAACCGACGTGCACTTCTTCTGTGATTCTGCCATCATAGAAGCAGTGGGGCTATGGACTAGAGTTCTCAAACTCTGCCTGAACCCGACCAGGACCGAACCCGAACAGGCCCGACCCGACATTTAGGGCCGGGTAGGGCCGGAAATTTATCCTAAGCAATAGGGCCGGGTAGGGCCTCGGGCCCCATGGAAAAATAATATATATTTAATTATTTTAATATAGTAAGAATAATAGTTATTTTATCTATTTACCTATTATGAAGACGGTGCTGATTGCCATTTCAATTTTAATCTGTGGCGAATTCTCAAATTTTGCCCAAACCCGACAGTTTAGGGCCGGGTAGGGCCTAAAATGTATTCCATTTAGTAGGGCCGGGTAGGGCCTAGGGCCTGAACTGTTAGGGCCGGGTAGGGCCGGGCCTTAATTTTCAGGCCCGTTGAGATCTTTACTATGGACCATAGCTTCTGTCCCTACACACTGACGTCTTGTCACGGCCAGGAGCACAGATCTGCATGGCTATAACATTCAGGGGTGGTGGTGGTGGTGCTGTGCGGATCGGGCAAAAATCAAACATGTTTGCTGTTGACTCGGGGAGTTCCTGATCAAGTTGTGCGATTCGCTGAGCAGATTGGATGTAATAGAAGAAAGAAAATAATTTTTGCTTGAGAAAAGCCCCCAATTGGGTCGGGAATCGCCAGAGTGTCAAAAATGCCCGTTTTCTCTCTTTTCCCCTGGCGAGTTGCTTTCCAAAGCTGAGTTTTGTTTGTTTTGAACTAGACTTCTTCATCGTAATTCATCTTATCACAAAAAAATCGATTGCGCTGGCATGTGCAGGTGTTAGTCTAGGACCTGGCTAAGATTTGTATGCACTTCATTTAGCGGAGAATATCTCAACTGTTCTTGGCTAATATGGCCGCTGCGAACAACATGGGAACAGTGGCTAAGCCTCTATCCGGGACGAAATACCCGGAAATGACCACACCCCTTTTAAAATGACCCTAATTTAAACATGGCTCTAACTTACAAACCGTTGCATCTACAGATTTTCTGACGTGCTCAAAATGTTAAGAATAATCATGTTTGTGGTATCCGTGCCTGAGTCAGCAACACTCCATAGTCTTCAGTGGCCAAATCCAATATGGCCGCCAGTCACCACCTGAAAAAGCGTTTTATCTAGAACGCCTGAACCAGATGAGCTATGAATGCAAACCTTGTGTCTAAATCATGTGTTTTGAGAATTAGAAACATGCTGGGGTGCTTATCTTTATGAATGGGTGTGGCTAAACATCTATTTTGCATATTTCAAAAATGGCGACCATCTGACAATTTGTTTTACTTATGTTACTTTTGTCATTATTTGTAAACTTGCTGTCAATTTTGTGTTTTTTGAGCATTAGAAGCACATTTTTGTGCAATTTGGTGCACCACAACCAGTGCACGGATGACTTTGACTTTGCAGGTTAGGGTGCAATCAACAGCACCACAATAACATAAATGACACACAACCAACAGACCAATTATCAATTAACATTTTGCCCAGACTGGCCCACCAGAGAGGTAGTCCACTGGGCATATACCTAGTACTTCTTGTAGACAGTCCAGCCCTGTTATGCTTCGTCCTTTTGGTTCCTCAGGGAGAAACCTTTTCTTGTCAGATCACACACTTCTATTATATCGTACAACAGAATCCAGCTTTCTTTATGTCCAATAGGCTTACATGACTTTGCAGTCTCAGTGAAGTCGGATGTTGCAAACTTTACTGGCATCTACAAAACCCCGTAAGTGACCAGCCTAAGCCTATGCTAAACCTAACCTTAAGCCCTATACCTAACATCAGTAAAATACCTATGCCTGAACGTAACTGGCTTAAAAGGTGAGGGAGATAACTAAAAGGTGGCAGCACATAAATAAAAAGGCCGCAGCAGATGTGGAAAGAGGTGGAGGTCGGGCAAAATAATTAAATGTCACAGTAGATGAGTAAAAAATCATGGCAGATAGTTAAAAGTTGCGGCAGATAAATAAAAGTCGTGGCTAGTGCCAGATATTGCTTGCAATCTCACGAGATACAGTATGTATAGATATGATACAGAGACCACAATACGATATGTATTGATTTATCGATATATATCGATTATACCTTATTCAAAAATAATGACCATGTTGCATAAATACAATAAAACGCTTTCGTTTTATTAATTAATTTGCAGTTTTGTAATTAAATAATCTCAACTATCCGCTTACCAATATTTGATGTGAGAAGTTTTTTTTCGTCAATTAAAACAGACTGGTATATAGCATATCGATGAGTGAGTTTTCTTAAATACAGTAACTAATCGTCTGATTGGTGGGGACTGTCCGTAAATCTGAAGTCCCAGATATTTTATAAGCCCATTACTCTGAACATGCACTGGAATTCCACCATCAGCATAACAGTTGCCGCCTTGTTTTAAGCTCTGTGTCCACACTGTGACATGTTATGTTACAATTTACAATTACAATTTAGGCATTTAGCAGACGCTCTTAATCCAGAGCGACTTACAATGGTGAAAAGTTTACAATTTAATCTGGATTCACAATACATTTTACAACATACAATGAAGCGCTAAAAACATTGTAATACATTAGGCAACCTATATAAGTCATTGCAGCAAGTACTGTGGGTTGTTGAGTAATGTAATGTTGAGGGTTAGAGATAGTATTGGCGGGTTGGAATTCGTCCAGTGAAAAAGGTTCTGTTGTGCAAAATTTATGTGTGATTAAATGAGTTAATTCTTTTAATTGCATCATTTTTCCTGTAATTAATTAATTTCAATTAATCAGTTAAAGATAAAAGGTTGGGGGGAACAGAGATGTCCCTCATGCTGACAAATGAAAAAGGAGTCTCACAGAAACGCTGGTCACTTTCTCCTTGAAGCCTGAATAGATCAACTCAGATATCCTTTGGCCAAGTGTGTTCGTCTTATTATTAGTGGTGCACAATATTATCATGTCTGATATCCAATCTCTGGCATTAATGGTTGCCCACCTGCCCCTGGCAGGTAAATTAAACTTTTGTATGTTTTCTGGTATATGGAAAGCTTTAACTCTGATGTGCTGTTTTCACTGTTGCTACACTAATGAATTTTGCTTATATTTTCTATAGTACAGGCTAGTCAACGGGCAAGTGAGCAAGTAGGACCTGACCTGTATACTTGCCTGCCGGGCAAGTGCATCTGAGTGTCACTGTCAACCACAGGAAAAGCCACTGTATGGCTTTGCTATTGCTAATCTCCTGCTTATGCGGTGATGACCATACATCAATATTGTATTAAAATCGGAGTTGATTTTTTCAGGCATCTTTTCACACAGTCAGGGAAGGTTGATGTTGGTCAAACAAATGGTAGACCATTGAGAACCTTCCTCTTACCCATGCTACTTATCAGTATGTGGAATTGGTACATTTCAAGTACAACTATACAAAAATTCTTGTTGGACAATGCCATAGAGAGCATTGCACTCATGCCATTAAAATGGGTCATCCGAACTTTTTGAGACTTATACAAATATACACTGTGTGTGTGTGTGTGTGTGTGTGTGTGTGTGTGTGTGTGTGTGTGTGTGTGTGTGTGTGTGTGTGTGTGTGTGTGTGTGTGTGTGTGTGTGTGTGTGTGTGTGTGTGTTGTTCGCAGCGGTAATATAAGCCAAAAACAGTTGAGATATTGTCTCATAAAATTAAGTGCATACAAATCTAAGCCAGGTCCTAGGAATCAAAAGAACGAAGCATAACAGGGCTGGACTGTCTACAAGAAGTACTAGGTATATGCCCAGTGGACCACCTCTCTGGTGGGCTAGTCTGGGCAAAATGTTAATTGATAATTGGTCTGTTGGTTGTGTGTCATTTATGTTATTGTGGTGCTGTTGATTGCACCCTAACCTGCAAAGTCAAAGTCATCCGTGCACTGGTTGTGGTGCACAAATTGCACAAAAATGTATTTTTTTCCCCATTTCAATGTGCTTCTAATGCTCAAAAAACACAAAATTGACAGCAAGTTTACAAATAATGACAAAAGTAACATAAGTAAAACAAATTGTCAGATGGTCGCCATCTTTGAAATATGCAAAATAGATGTTTAGCCACACCCATTCATAAAGATAAGCACCCCAGCATGTTTCTAATTGTCAAAACACATGATTTAGACACAAGGTTTGCATTCATAGCTCATCTGGTTCAGGCGTTCTAGATAAAACGCTTTTTCAGGTGGTGACTGGCGGCCATATTGGATTTGGCCACTGTGAAGACTATGGAGTGTTGCTGACTCAGGCACGGATACCACAAACATGATTATTCTTAACATTTTGAGCACCTCAGAAAATCTGTAGATGCAACGGTTTGTAAGTTAGAGCCATGTTTAAATTAGGGGTCATTTTAAAAGGGGTGTGGTCATTTTCGGGTATTTCGTCCCGGATAGAGGCTTAGCCACTGTTCCCATGTTGTTCGCAGCGGCCATATTAGCCAAGAACAGTTGAGATATTCTCCGCTAAATGAAGCGCATACAAATCTTATCCAGGTCCTAGACTATGTAAGCGACAGAGTTGGCCGAGAATCCAGCCCATTTAGCTCAGTTGGATAAAGTGCTTGGCACTCAAGCCGCTGGTCTCCGGTTCGAATCCTGCATTATACAGTATTTTTCCACCATATCTCAAGAACATATCATTCAGCTCGATAATTCTATAGCCAATACTATTTTTGATGAATTACATATAGTGTGCTTGTGTCTAATCCAATGATTGTTTGGCATTACTGTACAATTATTACTATAAAACGATATATCATAAACATGGGCCGTGTGTGTGTGTGTGTGTGTGTGTGTGTGTGTGTGTGTGTGTGTGTGTGTGTGTGTGTGTGTGTGTGTGCATGTGTGTGTGTGTGTGTGTGTGTGTGTGTGTGTGTGTGTGTGTGTGTGTGTGTGTGTGTGTGTGCGCGCATGCGTGTGTGTGTGTGTGTGCAAGTGTTTGTGTGTGCGAGTGTGTGTGCACGTATGTGTGTGCGCATGTGTGTGTGCGTGCGAGTGTGTGTGTGTGCACGCGCGCATGCATGTGTATGTGTGTGTGCGTGTGTGTGCGCGTGCGTGTGCGCGCACGCCGCACGTGTGTGTGTGTGTGTGTGTGCGTGCGTGTGCGCATGTGTGTGCGTTGTGCGTGTGTGTGTGTGCGTGTGCGTGCGTGCGCGGGCATGCATGTGTATGTGTGTGTGCGCGCGCATGCTTGTGTGTGTGTGGACGTGTGTGTGTGTGCGCGCGCGCGCGCGCGTGCGTGTGTGTGTGTGTGTGAGAGTGTGCGTGTGTGTGTGCATTCTCATGTCAGTGCTTGATTCTCATTTCAGTAGTGTGCGTGCGCGCGTCTCATCTTAGTAGTGTGTGGGAGAGGTGCGTCAGTGCTGTGGTTAGAGCGTTCGTCTCACATGTAGAAGGTTGTGAGTTCAAATCAGACACAGGGTGCGAAAGGTGGCGAAAGTCCAAAGATGTTGAGAACCCTTATCCAGTAGGCGGTTTATTGAAAATAGTTGTAGTGTATAATATATCTGGAATATGTTCAAATCAAGCATTAAAAAGAACAAAATTTAAAATTTACCGAATAAGGATTATTGGGGAATGTATATTGTAGAATCCTGTACCATCATCACAGTTGATAGCTTATTGTGTAAGGAGTTGGACTATGAAACCAATGACCATTTTTACCGCGAGTTCGAATCTCACTGTTGACACCAATTTTGCACTTTATTTCCTCACATAGAAAGTACTACTGGGATTATGAATAAATACTGACCTAAATGTGACGTTAACTAAAAAAAACACTCCCTAACTGTTTTTTTGTCTTAGTCTTTTCAATAACACACATATGGGGGTAACCATGGAAACCAGCTCACACAGTCCATTTTTATTTTGTCCTACATATTTCTTATCGCCATATAGTGGCAATACGTGTTGGAGCCCAAGACAACAATTTGGTTTCAATGAATTTCATTAAAACCAAATGGTTCCATTTGGTTTTAATGGGCTTCATTAGAACTGTAGTAGACGGCGTTCCCCCACTTCTCACATCTAAATATTTTTTGGGCAAAAGTAGGCCTATGTTTTTTGTCTTGTCATTTACCTTTATGGATACAATTAGGCATTGTAAACAATCTTTCTCAATATGCTATACTTGTTTTAATAGCGTGTCTGTGTGTGTTGCGCAGCCACACGCAAATGCAAGTGTGCATGCACGTGTCTTAAAGAGGAATTTCACTCATTTTCAATATTTTACTATGTCATTAATATACCTTAGAGATGTTGTGTGGACATGGTAAAAAAGTTCCCCACAATCTGTGTTTCACCATGTTAATGAGTTTCTGGGTCCATTTGGTTCACATTTCCTACAGTCTCAGGAAAAATGAATGAGTGGAATTCCCCTTTAAGAGGTGTCCCCCCACTTCTAAAAGTCCCACTACAACACTGGTTGTAAACAACTATGTATTTAGGACCATGTTCGAATGCCCTCTCCATGGCTGAGACATTAAACCATATAGTCAGACTCAGAATAATCAGAATCAGAATAATCAAAAAACCTTAGTCGACTTAGTATTTAGTCTTAGTTGACAAAAACAACACTGCTCCCCAAGCGATTAAACAAACATGGATCAAATCAAATCAAATCAAATCAAATCAACTTTATTTATATAGCACATTTAAAAACGATTTTCATTGTACCAAAGTGCTTCACAATACAACTCAACACACAACATAGTACATGAGGAACCAATAAATTAAAATGATCAGCACACAACAGTGGTGCAGCATAAAACAAAGAAGGGGACAAAACAACAACAACAACAAAAAGTCTAGGAACAGAGTAGAATTTAAAGTGCATGGGGGTTAAGGGCCCTGGGGCCTATTTCACGAAAGGTGGATTAGGGAAAAAGCCAGGATTTAACTGATATCCCGGTTTGTTATATCCTGGATTAGCGTTCATTCGGTTTCATGAAAGCTGGTTAATCTTGCCAGATTAACTTGACCAGTTAACCTGGATATGTTGAGGCTTGATTTGGTTTCATAAAAGCAATGCCACATTAGTTCCCATGGAAACTTATGCTATGAACTTAGCCTGCTCCGGACCAGGCTAACAGTCAGGTTTAACCTAATCCTGATGTCTTTACTGGGCATTAGACAGTCAATCTGATTACAAACCAATGAGTTTTAACACTTCTTTAATTATTATGGGTTTATGTTGCCTTATTTATCAGTCTGCAGTCATATTGCAGATCAATAAATAACACCATATTGGTCATTAAAGAAAAAAAAAAACAAGTCCCATATTTCAGTATATACAGTATGGCACAGTGCAGTATGGCACAGTACAGTATGATGCAGTACAATACAGTGAAGTACAGTGTGGCACAGTACAGTATCGTACAGTACAGTACAGTATGATACAGTACAGTACCACCTTGTGCTTTCCTGTACTGCATCATACAGTACTGTACGCCCCTCTTGAGTGAGTGTGGAAATACATGTATCTATTATGGCATCAGTATTTGTCTTAGAAGATTAAGTCATTGTATCAATGTAGCAGTAAGTCTATGGGATAGATGGAAGTTCTTCTACTAAGTAAGATATACAGAAGGAGGCGGTAATGCAACTATTAAGGATGCTGGCTTCCATAACACCCCACGAAGAAGAAGGATCAGTGATTCTGCCTTCCACCAAAGGGGTCTAGAAAGAAAAAGCCAAGCTGTTTTTTTAGCCAGGCTTGACTATCCTGGCTTGCTAAATCCTCCCATTTTAAGCCTTGCTTGGCTTTAGTGGAACAGAATAAACCAGGCTCTACAGACCAGGCTTTAATAAGCCTGGTTTTGGCTTAAATCCCCGATTTGCTAATCCACCTTTTGTGAAATACCCCCCTGGAAGGCTAAGGAGTAAAAATACGTTTTCAGTTTTTTCTTAAAAGTCTGGATGGACCTCCCCACATTTAGGTCAGTATTTATTCATAATCCCAGTAGTACTTTTTATGTGAGGAAATAAAGTGCAAAATTGGTGTCAACAGTGAGATTCGAACTCGCGGTAAAATGGACATCGGTTTCATTGTCCAACTACTTACACAATGAGCTATCAACTGTGATGAAGGAATTGGATTCTACAATTTACATTCCCCAATAATCCTTATTCGGTAAATTTTAAATTATGTTTTTTTTATTTTTAATGCTTAATTTGGACATATTCCAGATATATTATACACTACAACTATTTTCAATAAACCGCCTACTGTATAAGTGGTTCTCAACATCTTTGGACTTTCGGCACCTTTCGCACCCTGTGTCTGATTTGAACTCACAACCTTCTACATGTGAGACGAACGCTCTAACCACAGCACTGACGCACCTCTCACACACACTAGTAAGATGAGACGCGCGCACGCACACTACTGAAATGAGAATCAAGCACTGACATGAGAATGCACACACGCACACACACACACACACACACGCACACACGCACGCACACACAAACACACACTCACAAACACGCGTGCGCGCACACGCACACATGCGCGCACGCACACACACACGCGCGCGTGCACGCACACACATGTGCACACACACATGCATGCGCGCGCACACACATACACATGCATGCGCGTGCGCACACACACACACGCACGCACACACACATGCGCACACACACACGTGCACACACACTTGCATGCACAAGCACTTGCGCACACACACACACACACACACACGCATGCGCGCACACACACACACACACACACACAACACACACACACAGTAATGCCAAACAATCATTGGATTAGACACAAGCACACTATATGTAATTCATCAAAAATAGGATTGGCTATAGAATTATCGAGCTGAATGATATGTTCTTGAGATATGATGGAAAAATACTGTATAATGCAAGATTCGAACCGGGGACCAACGGCTTGAGTGCCAAGCACTTTACCCAACTGAGCTAAATGGGCTGAATTATGAGTTCTCCGTAAACTCTCTACAACTGCACATGCCAGCGCAATCTTTTTCTTGTGATAATAAGTAAGATGAATTACGATGAAGAAGTCTAGTTCAAAACAAACAAAACTCAGCTTTGGAAAGCAACTCACCAGGGGAAAAAAGAGAAAACGGCCATTTTTGACACTTGGGCGATTCCCGACCCAATTGGGGGCTTTTTTCGAGCAAAATTTATTTTCTTTCTTCTATTACATCCAATCTGCTCAGCGAATCTCACAACTTGATCGGGAACCCCCCGAGTCAACAGCAAACTTTTGTTTGATTTTTGCCCGATCCGCACAGCACCACCACCACCCCTGAATATTATAGCCATGCAGAGCTGTGCTCCTGGCCGTGACAAGACGTCAGTGCTTCTATGATGGCAGAATCACAGAAGAAGTGGAGCTATGGACCAGAGGTGCAGAGAAATTGGGAGTCGGGGTTCGCAGTATCACAATGCATGTAGCTCTGCAAGCAAGAAGTGAAACACAACACGCTGCACGACTATTAACAGAGTGTAAAGTAAATACAATTGAGAACTTTTGAATATAAATTAAATTATTATTATGCAGAATTTAGTTCATCCTTTTGGTACGGCCCCCCACAATGTTTTCTCATTTGGAAAAAATGATTGGCCACCCCTGTGCTATGGTGATATTGATAAGATTTGAAATAATAATACTTAGGCTATCCAAGTATCCTTCATGGTCGGGCACCCCACACTATGGTTCAGAAATAATAATTATAAATAAATAATAATTATGGATGGATATATATATATATATATATATATATATATATATATATATATATATATATATATATTATATATATATATATATATATATATATATTAGGGATGTTGAATGATTAAAAAAAATTAATCAAATTAATCACAGCTTCAAAATTAATTTAATCATGATTAATCACCATTCGAACTATGTCCAAAATAGGCATGTTTTCCTGTACAGGATTTCAACATTTAAAAAGGAAACCGAATCTGTAAAAAAAATAACCATTTATATTTAAAATATTTATCAAAATAGGTGATCTACAAGCCCTCAATGCCTGTAGATCCTCCAGCTATACTCTATGGCTCCGGTTACAGGGAGACACACGGCTATATGTCTCCGTAAATCTGTGCTTTACCCATTTCTTTCAATGAGAAAATGCTCAGTGGGTTGAGTGAGTTTGCACATGAGTTAATTGCGTTAAAAATTTTAATCAGATTAATCATATATATATATATATATATATATATATATATATATATATATATATATAATAATATATATAATAATATATATAATAATATATATATATATATATATATATACACTCAACAAAAATATAAACGCAACACTTTTGTTTTTGCTCCATTTTTCAGGGGATGAACTTAAAGCCCTAAAATTCATTCCAGATATACAATATAACCATTTCTCTCAAACACTGTTCACAAATTTGCCTAAATGTGTGATATTGAGCACTTCTGCTTTGTTAAGATAATCCATCCCACCTCACAGGTGTGCCACATTAAGATGCAGGTGTGACATCATGGTTAGTGCACAGGTGTACCCCAGACTTCCACAACAAAAAGACACCCTGAAATGTGCAATTTTCTTTTGCCTTATTGGGTGTATGGGCCTCCGAACCAGTCAGTATCTGGTGTGACCACCATTTGCCTCATGCAGTGCAACACATCTTCTTCACATAGAGTTTATCAGATTGTCAATTGTGGCCTGTGGAATGTTGCTCCACTCCTCTTCAATGGCTATGTGAAGTTGCTGGATATTAGTGGGAACTGGTATGCGCTGTCGAAATGGTAATAATGTGGTAATATTGTGTTATTACCATTTTTACAGTGTGTAACAGTTCCCACTAATATCCAGCAACTTCACATAGCCATTGAAGAGGAGTGGACCAACATTCAACAGGCCACAATTGACAATCTGATAAACTCTATGCGAAGAAGATGTGTTGCACTGCATGAGGCAAATGGTGGTCACACCACATACTGACTGGTTCGGAGGCCCATACACCCAATAAGGCAAAAGAAAATTGCACATTTAAGGGTGTCTTTTTATTGTGGAGAGTCTGAGGTACACCTGTGCACTAATCATGATGTCACACCTGCATCTTAATGTGGCACACCTGTGAGGCGGGATGGATTATCTTAACAAAGAAGAACTGCTCAATATCACACATTTAGGCAGATTTGTGAACAGTGTCTGAGAGAAATGGTTATATTGTATATCTGGAATGAATTTTAGGGCTTTAAGTCCATCCCTGAAAAATGGGAGCAAAAACAAAAGTGTTGCGTTTATATTTTTGTTGAGTGTATATATATATATATATATATATATATATATTATATATATATATATATATATATATATATATATATATATATATACACACATATATACAGTATATATATACACATATACAATATATATATATATATATATATATATATATATATATATATATATATATATATATATATATATATATATATATATATATATATATATATATTTTTTTTTTTTTTTTTTTTTACTTGTGTGTGTGTGCGCATGCGTGTGTGCGTGCATGCGTATGTGTGTGCGTGCATGCATGCATTTGCGTGTGTGTATGAGGTCTTACTATAGTATGTGAGGGTCTCAGTCATTTCTATAAGAGTTTTTTTTACTTGTGTGTGTGCGCGCACGCGCGTGTGTGCGTGAGCGTATGTGTGTGCGTGCATGCATTTGCGTGTGTGTATGAGGTCTTACAGTAGTGTGTGAGGGTCTTAGTCGTTTGTATGAGAGCTTTTTTACTTGTGTGTGTGCGCGCACGCACGTGTGTGCGTGAGCGTATGTGTGTGTGTGCATGCATTTGCGTGCGTGTATGAGGTCTTACTATAGTGCATGAGGTTTTCAGTTGTGTCTGTGTGCGCGCACGTGTGTGCGCGTGCGTGCGCCCCTGTTTGTGCGTGCATGCATTTGCGTGCGTGTATGAGGTTTTACTATAGTATGTGAGGGACTTAGTAGTTTATACGAGAGGTTTTCAGTTGTGTCTGTATGCGCGCGCATGTGCGCATGTGTGCGTGCGCCTGTTTGTGTGCGTGTGTGCATTTGTGTGCGTGTGTAAGGTTTCACTATAGTGTGCGAAGGCGTTAGTAGTTTGTATGAGAGATTTTTACTTGTGTGTGTGCGTGCACGCGTGTGTGTACGCATGCGTATATGTGTGCGTGCATGTATTTGAGTGCGTGTATGAGGTTTTACTATATTGTGTGAGAGCCTTAGTAGGTTATACGAGAGGTTTTCAGTTGTGTCTGTGTGCGCGCGTGTGTGCGTGTGCGCCCCTGTGTGTGCGTGCATGCATTTGCGTGCGTGTATGAGGTTTTACTATAGTATGTGAGAGGTTTTCAGTAACGTGTAAGAGGTGAGTTTGACTTTTGTCCGAACGGCCCCCATAATTGTCTGTTATTAAATAACAGACTACTACAGTATGTACATTGACAAATTTTGTCAATGTACATACTGTAGTCTCAACTCTCAACAGATACCTATACAGTATGCAGGCCCGTGTGTATGTGCACACACCCACACACCCACACACACCCACACACACCCACACACACACACACACACACACACACACACACACACACACACACACACACACACACACACACACACACACGAATCACAGTCATTCAATGATGCTATGACCTTCTATGTACGTTGTAGTACACAAGACTATGTCTCTCTCTCTGTGTTCCCTTGTCTCCCTCTACTGTATATTACAGCATAGACATGTACAGTACATGTCTCTCACACCCCACCTTAAAACACCTTCCTCTTACATCCACTCGCTCTCAGTGTACTGAATGAGACATTATCCTGTTTAATCGGACCATTGAATGATCTCAGAAGCCGTCTACTGACCTACCAACGTCTAACTAAAGCTGCATTCTGTGTGGTGATGGAGGCTACCATTATAGTCCAAACATGTGCCGTTCCCATGATTTGGATAGGATTAGCAATTTTCAGAACAGTGAGCCTTCGGACTGACTGACAGGCCACCTGGACAGAGGCGCGTTGGCAGACTACTGTAACCCAATTAATATCCCTAACATCTAAGTGTGCGTGTCACGTGCACAAGCAAGCACTAAATATGCACACATAAAAATCCTGGTGCAGCTTGATCATTACCCTAACCTCTGTCTTTGCAGGCCACATACAGTTATAAGGAGAGACAGCAAAATCCATTTGCAACCACAACATAATGCGTAAAGGTTTTATAACCGTTTTCCCTACCAAACCTAACCCTAACCCTAAACATAACCTCAGTAAAACCGATGCCTAAACCTAACCCTCCACTGTTATGCAAACCATTGCGACACTTATGCAAACGGACGTGACTGTTATGCAAAACTGTTGTTATGCAAAACCATTGTGGCTGTTATGATTATGAAACAGTCGCGACTGTTATACAAAACGGCCGCTACCACAAAAAACTTACCAGTTACCAAAAAAACAGTATCTATCTAATCACATGTAACAAATGTAATCTAATATATAGGGAAAACCAGAAACACAATAGCAGGCTGAGCCAGCATAGATATAACGCATAGATATAATGCGAAAGAAATGCGCTAATCGTACAGCATTTTATACACGGGATTGGTGCAATGGAAGTGTGTGGACTAGAATCCAACCAAACGTGGACAGAGGGAGAAAGGAAGTTTGCAGAAAAACAATGGATACTAAAACTTAATACAACATTTCCACAGGGCTTAAACCAATATGAAAGATAAGTAAGAGTATTTCTCTCAGACATAGATAGATACTATAGAAACCCAAAAACAAAGAGTCAAAACAAGCTGATGACCCAAAAATTCATCTGATAGGTCTTCTATAGCCTACCTTCAACAAAGATGGCGAATGGAAACATTATTTGTATTGTACTCATTCAGAGTTGTAGGATAAAAAACACTGAAGTCCTTAAACCAGAAACTAACCCTCAACCTTTATGCAAACCGTTGCGACCCTTATGCAAAATGGTTGTGAAAAAAATGGTTGCAAAACAGTCACGACCATTTTGCATAAGGGTCGCAGTTTTACATTGTTTTCGCTTTGGTGGTACAAATTTCACGTCTACATTTATAGTCGCCTGTATACTCACAGTAGGCGCTATGTAGTGATAAGGAAAAATAGACCTTTAAATGGATAGTTTTTTTTAAGAATTAATTGCCAATTGAGTCTCGTGGTGGGAGTTCTGCTCTGGTTTTGATGAAATATGGAGTAGTTCTGGTAATTTTGTGGGGGGTACTGGGGGCCACACAGTAAAAGTAAATGAATAAAAAAATCTAACGTCATTTGTATTGTTGACCCATTTTTTAAATAATAGCCCAACTTTCATTCATCTTTGACCCTTCTATTACAGTGAACCATGTTTTTGTGTCCATATTACTAAGCCCAAAAGTAGTTTCATGTGATAGCATGGTAAAAAATAAACAAAGGTTTGGCCAAAATTTTAGAAATAATTCAACAAATTATATTAGTTTGGTGGATTAATTTACTTTTACTACGTGCCCCCAGTGTCCCTCACAAAATTAACAGAAAGAGTTCATATTTACCAAAAAAAGGACAGAACTCCCATCACGGGACTCTGAAAATTTGAACTGACCCTTTAAAGCATTAACATTCACCATTACTAATAAGAGTGTGCACCTTAGCTGTGCTTATATCAAAGTCACAGAGAGACAGAAAAGAAAAGACACATCAGAGCTCTCCAAATGCAGACATGACAGCGCTAGCCCTGTGCTTCAATCGAGGGGTGCCCCACCAACGGACTGACAGACCAACCAACGGGTGAATCTAAGGTTTACAACAGGTCATCTGCTTTTATTCACGTTCATTTACTGTTCGTATTCATATCACATGGGGCCATTTTGTAATGATTAAATATGCTGTTTCTTAGTGTCTACTACAGCCTTTCTTATCAGACATCAGAATAATAGAGTATGCTATACTGTTAATCTCTGTATATTAACTCAAGTTGGACTTCAAGATTACCTGAACACATACAGTCTAGGAGGCACATTAGGGAATGTCCTATTGCCTGCATTGCATGTTCCGTAAGGGACATATTCGTGATAACTGATTACCAAAGTGATTATGTTTACTTGTTTACTTGCTTACTATGTAATGTGTATTGAAATTTTGCTGTTTTATTATTACGTTGTATTCATCTTTTTGTGTCTGAAATCTAGCACTTGTGCATCTACAAGTAGCCTACAACTGTACAATGAGCAACATAATTATCCATATAGGTCCATATGAAATAACATCACAAAGCGGGTGTTCCATCTCAGCAGTTCATACTCATCCTGGCTTTGATTGGCAGCTGGGACTACAGCTCAGGTGGAGAGGAGGAGGAGAGGTGGCATATCTACACCTCCTTCAGAGAGGAGGGTGGGAACGAGAGTGGAAAAGAACAAGGGAGTAGAAGAAGGAAAGAATACAAGAGAAAGAAAGAGCATTGGGGGGCAGTGGGGATGGAGCCGAGTTGAGGAAGAAGGTAGAGAGAATCAGAGAAAACAGAATGGGGAGGGGAAATCAGCAAGCCTGACAGACACACTTATATATGCAAATGTCCCGGTATAGAGAGGGAGAGGTGTGGAATGGATGAAGACGGAAGGTATGGATTGATGGAAGAAGACATGCAGTGATAGATGGATGGATGGTTGGACAGAAGGAGTGTGAGTGTATATTTAGTAGAGCGACAGACTGTGTGATGTGTTTTCCCATACAGACGACACCCTTCTATTTATTCATATAGATGTGAGAAAAGACAGACAGGGAAAGTCATAAATATGTGTTATATGATGATATATTTTTTTGATGTACACGGGTCCTATGTTGTACGTCCTTATTTATATGATTTAGAGGACCGTGCAGCTGTAATTGAATGTTTACACTTTACTTCACATTACACACTTTAGTGTCTGCTAAAGTAATTATATGATATTATATGGTATAGACTAGATTATGAAAGACCTTACAGGTCAAATACATTTCCAGCATTGTGGCTATGAGTGGCCTTTTTCTATATGTTCATTACCATAGGTCTTTAGCACCCCACCAATACAGGTGTCCCTTCTCTTGTCTTTCTATGAATTCATTGTGACATGACTATGAGAATAAGTTAAGCAGAGTTGTTGCGCACATCCATAAAGTGCTGGTGCTGAACTAAAAACAAGTACTATAAAAATAAGGAAAAAGTCCGCACACAGCGATCTGCTCCACAGTGTTTTATTGTGCTAAAACACAGACATGTTCACGGCGTTTCGGCCATTTGCTGGCCTTCATCAGGTGACAGTAATCAGACACAATCTCCTTATATGGAAACTTACAGGGTCACATGACCATCAACAAGACCATCAAGCACAGATTGTTCAGACACACCCAGTGCCAATGAGTGAACACCCACCACATTGACATCAAGCAAGTATCACAACATTAAACACACTTGCTGGTCAGGACTTGTTATATAATAGACATAGTAACTTTTTTTAGAGATTTTTTTAAAGATTTTAAGAGTTTTATTAGGGTAATTTTAGAAAAGTTTTTTTTTTTTCGATTTTTTTAAACTATTTTTTGAACTATTCTTTTGGTACCAAAAGCATATTTTAAAGTTTTATAAATAGAATATTAGAAATATTAGAAATATAATAAATTTTAAATTTAAAAACAAGCCCCAGTGAACTAGGGTATACCAGGAACACAGAGATCAAAGGGTGATCAACCAGCATACAAAGTTCTGACGGGAGGCTGATGGCAGCCATCTCAACAGGGAGGGGGTCGTATAAACCCATCCGTATGTTCTGGAATGTAAAAATAAACTATCGCCCCAACATTTTTTATTTTTACATATCAGAACATACGGATGGGTTTATTTATTGGGTTGCTTGATGTCAATGTGGTGGGTGTTCACTCATTGTCACTGGGTGTGTCTGAACAATCTGTGCTTGATGATCTTGTTGATGGTCATGTGACCCTGTAAGTTTCCATATAAGGAGATTGTGTCTGATTACTGTCACCTGATGAAGGCCAGCAAATGGCCAAAACGTCGTGAACATGTCTGTGTTTTAGCACAATAAAACACTGTGGAGCAGATCGCTGTGTGCGGACCTTTTCCTTATTTTTATATGACTATGAGAATAATCTCATTTTATTTATTTTTTTAGTTAATTTTAAGTTTACTTTGAATGAAACAAAATGGAGAGATGGGGTATTTCGTGGAAAATAAAGATTGCTTTCGTAAGCTATCAGCAGTCAGGTTAAGTTAAGTCAAGTTCCGGTTTTCATGACTTAGATGCTCAATTGGTGCAGTGTCAATTGGTGCAAGTATGTGCCCGCCGTTGCGGAAACAAGGGTTTCGAATCCATCGCGGACGTCGATCCGGCTATCGAGTAGCTATATGAATCGACCAGGTTGGCCAGTGTTCAGTGGAGGGAAGCCGAGTGAGGAGGAGGATTTTCATCATTGCACGTAATCCT
Source organism: Benthosema pterotum (assembly GCA_039105355.1). Lineage (NCBI taxonomy): Eukaryota > Metazoa > Chordata > Actinopteri > Myctophiformes > Myctophidae > Benthosema > Benthosema pterotum. Next base: position 30,205,362 of record CM076980.1, on the reverse strand, counting down.
ATGACTGCAGACTCACACTTGCATGCCACCTTTGCCATGCGTTGTGCCAGTAGCCTTCAGCCTACTGCCAAGCCTGACCTGCCTTCGAACTTGAGACCTATAAGTCAAATACTTTTTTGGCTGTACGGTACAGTATATACACTATTGTTGATGGACTTATGCACATAAATCATACTGCACTATCCACTCAACCACTCCATTCCATTAATGGCTGATACAGTATATAGGCATAGATTCAGACATTCACAGTCAGCGGTATTGATTCAAATTCTCAATTCAGTACAGATTCACATCAATCAGTAACAGACAGACAGATCAACTACACTGTATGCACATTAATTCATGATTCTGCTAGTTTTTCATGTGTTGTGTGAATGTAAAATAGGGATGCACCAAAAGGGAAATTGTTGCCCAAAACCAAAAACCCGAATAAATTATCTATTTTTCCTACCATTTCTGTCATGCTGCATGATAACAGCAAAAGGCGTGAGTAGGGCAAAACCTAACTTAACCTGATAATATGTAATAGTATAGATCAATAAAATATTTATTCAGCACGCATGGGGCCGTGGCTGCCCTATAGAGAACTCATCACAACAGTATTTACATAACCAATCCATTCAATTAAATTCCAGTGCATCTTCCATCAATCTTACATGCTTCATGCCATGATTAAAAAAATCATCCCTCATGGGGATGATGGAGAGAGGTGCTAAATGCCAATGTCATTGGCTCAGAGTGTGCTTTTAGATAAGCTAATTCTCCTTTGCAGTGACAATGAAATGTGTACAATTACTTTACACTTTGTGAAAAAATACATGTTTGCAGGGTAAGCTTATGTAACAACTGTGACTAAAGGCTGCACAGTGTGAAAGGAAAAAATAACACAAAGTTGACACTGATTAGTATGTCCCACTCACTCCTGGCCAGGCCTATGTCAATGCAAAGTATAATGTAAATAGTTGTAACGTATAGTGGCAGTGAATCCGCAGTTGCGTAAGCAGAGCAGGCGCAACTTAGGAAATCGGTGTGCGACCACGCACCGTCAGCGGTCGCCGGCCCATGGCCTACTTGTGTGCAATGCGCAATTTTGCACTCTGAGTGCTGATATAGTTTTGTATTATATTGCATGTCTCTTAATTTGGTTTCTCCTGTCTGAAACAAGGAGTGCAGTATACATTCAGAGACCAATTGCTACTTTTTAAAGTTTGTATTATGTTGGTTTAAATGTTTACTCTTACCTGTGCATCTCCAGATTTCCTGTTGCTGATGCTGAACCTCTCTCCTGAGGTCAATATTTGTCTCACCATATATTGTTGCTGAAAGTGAAATTCCATGGGAAAGGGTTAATTTGTAAGTTATGCGGTTATTTCCATATGTTTGTAGTATATTTATGACATTGACGCAGTAAGATAGTGAAAGTATATTGCATATCCTGATTAACAGATTTCGTGCCGTTGAAATAGATCTACGTCTCCCCGTTATCATTATGAAATATAGTTACGACTGATGCCGCTGCCGTTGAGCTACGCCTTTCTACGTTGCTTACCGGCCCCGGTTTGATATGATCCCCATGCTAACAGCAGCGTGCAGCGACCGCATATTCCATTGATAGACCATAATAAGGGACGGACCAAACCGGAACCCGAAGTGTGTGTCCGCCAACTAACTTGTCCGTGGGGAAACATGGACCGAAATATGAAATATGACTTTTAGATGAAAATCGCTGGCACTGGCTACCTCAAAAAATATGAAAAAGGGCTGGCACTGGGAGTGTTAACTGGAAATAAGTACAAATTTGCAAAGATGCAAAAATATTGCCAGATAATTTTCTGCTATTACCTGTTACCTACACATTATGTTGAATGAATTGACGTCCTCATTTAGAAGTTTAACTAAACTAAACCCTTACCTAATTGGTGCTATTAAGGCACAATAGTGTAATGCAACAATATATGATTACCTGTAAGTAAATTATTTTAGTTTTGTCATCCTGCTGTCAAACAGTTAATATCACTACCACCGTGCAGCTCATCATTGTGGTATACATATCAAACCTACGCACAGACAACCTGGTGTATTTTGGAAAAACACATGCGTGCGCACACATGTATGTCTATGGATATTTCAGCCACAAAGATTAATGGAGCTTTGTGTGTGTGTGTGTGTGTGTGTGTGCGTGCACGCGTGCGTGCATATGCACACACAGGAGGGAGTATGGATGTGAGAGTAGAGCATGCATGTTGGAAGACAGAAGTGTTATTGTTCCTCTGGTTGCAAAACCAATTTGAGATAGAAGGAGATTAACATGAGACTTGGAATTACAACACACACACACACACACACACACACACACACACACACACACACACACACACACACACCACACACACACACAACACACACACAACACACACACACACACACACACACACACACAAACACACACACACACACACCAGGTATTAGTAGAAGCTTATGGAGACTTCCTTATAATGAGTGCGAGTAATCAGCTCGCACACAGTGCTAACATGCATGGCGGCGCACACACGCACACACACACGCACATGCGTGCACACACGCACACACACTCTGCCCCCATCCAGTTTGTCCTGGTGTCGGTCACTCCTAACTGCCTCTCTGGACCAGCGGTGCTTCCGGGAATGCCACTGGTCTAGAGAACTGAAAGAACTGTTCCAGAGACTTCAGGGATTCACCTTGGTTGAGCTGTTTGTGTCTGTGTTTGTGGTTGAGTTCAGCTATGTTTCTAAATTATCTTTTCTTATAGTTAACATACTAACTCTGTAGTCCAGTGTTATTTGTTCTGTTTGTGTGTGAAGTTGTACTGGCCAAAATGTCCGTAGTGTATGATCGAATTCTGGGGCTTATTATGACTGACTAAATAAATACAAACAAAACCAAAAATCCTAAAAGGATCACAGTAAGTGCTGGTAATCTTTTCTAATGTTGCATTCTCACCTCTAATTATTAGGCTTGATTTGAATGGGAGGTAAAGTTATACTATTATTGCATTTTTAGATTTGCATTCACACTGCTGGGTCAAGTGCAGATTGGGAAATTATCAATGTGTTCAATTCACCAAACGCAGCAAAATATTGTGTTTAAAATATACTGTGTGAAATAGTTATTGGGACATAATGTGAGGGTTACGTGCCTGCAGTGTGCAGTAGGGTACTGGACATTACTGCATGTGTATGTGTGTGTACCCACCACTTTAGAAACCGTCTCAATTTGAACGATCCCCCAAAGGTCTTTTCTCATTTCTGAAATGCAGTTTATCAAGAGAGTGTTTTTTTTAACAGTTTCCACCCAGTAGTAACCCCTGCATTGAGCATAAGACATCTCCGGATCTTTGGGTAGGCGGAGATCCCTGATCATCTGCTTATACGCGAGACAAGTGTGCAGTAAAATCCTCAGTGAAATTAAATGCAGCCCTCAGATAGGCATACTCTAATGAATATAAGTATGAAGTCACATCTGTGAGAGGGTGAGTGTGTGTGTGTGTGTGTGTGTGTGTGTGTGTGTGTGTGTGTGTGTGTGTGTGTGTGTGTGTGTGTGTGTGTGTGTGTGTGTGTGTGCGCGCGTGTGCGTGTGTGCACACGTGCAACGCAGGCCTCCCTCCCACTGTGCATGTAGTGCTCCACATCACCCATGCCTGTCAACCCCCCCCCCCACATCCCCACAACCCCACCCCCCCCCACTCCGCTCTCCACCCCTCTCTCCTCCCGTTCCCGGCACTATTATGAAATATTTTTATTCCAGCGTGATTATGAAATATGTCACTATAAATCACAGCTTTCATTCCATGGAGAGAGAAAGGGAGTCACGGCGAAGAGAGGAGAGCGGCTCCCAGCGACGACCGGCGTACGTGTTTCTTTAGCTCCCACGAAATATTATTCCAAACGTTATAGTTAAACTGCTCCGCCGTGTGACAGCTTAAATCAGTACCTTCACACATGCAAATGGGAATGATCAAAATTGTTGCCGAGAAACTTCATACACAGACGCGTGCGTGTGTGCACGCACACACGCACACACACAGTGAAATTTGGCTTTCAGCTAATTTCCGACAGCAGTTATCAAACTGAGAATCATGTTTCAGCTCATTAGCGGAAAGATATTTGCCTGTAGGCTGTAGCATGTTTTAAATCTCATAAGACAAAAAAGAAAAACACGCTACGCTAGACGCCATGCGATAGGCTATAGTACAGACTGATATATGCTTATTTAAGGTTTTGTGTTTTTTATTTCCTCCTCTTGTGCCAGAGAAACTATACATCTTCAATACAAGAAATAAAGATCCAGAATATACAGTTTTTTAGTCTACAGATGACCAAAATACCAACATAGTTAACACAAAATGTATGCTTATCAACAACAGAAAAACATTGGCTACCGGTACCGTGTGTGCAGTGTGTGTTAGAATAACGATGATTCGATCGATCGATTAATCAGATTACGTAACTTCTTAAACTATCACTTTAAAACTATAAGGAAAAATACATTTGATTAGCTGTTGATTAGGCTGATATTCAATCAAACACATTTTACTAATTAATTAAAGCAACTCATGGTGTTTAGGCTTATTCTGGCTGCATACATTTGATTGAAGAATATCTATACGTGTCAGTCTAAAGGAACAGTACTGAGCTCAAATAGTTCATTTAAAAAAATATTCAAGCTTTATGTTTTGTTCTCGATACTACAATCATTATTATGTCATATTTTGCCTTGCAGTTGCTACTGTGCATGTTGAACTATCATCAGATTAATCAATGACTAAATTAGTTAACAAATATATATATACAGTATATATATATATATATATATATATATATATATATATATATATATATATATATATATATATATATATATATATATATATATATATATATATTAATGGTGTTGATTTTTAACGCGTTAACGGCGTTGATTAAATTTCTACGTTATTTGCGTTAAATTTTTTAACGCAATTAACGCACATGCACGCGCACGCGCGCGCACGCTCGTGCGTGCGCACGCTCTGTCTCGGATGTGATTCCACTCGCTGGCGACTCTATTAAAGGGGGACAACAAATAGGGACAAAGTTGCGGAATGCATTGGAGTCTATGGGCTCGAGCGAGTATATCAGGGCTACTAAACTGGTGGCCTGACATGTTCAGCACATCTCCGTTCACTTCCATGGAATGGTCTAATGGCGGCTGCTCTTCATTTCCACTGAGCATGAGTACAGCTAACTGAATAGCAGCGCACGCTCTGTTCTGTGACCCCTCAATGTCGCTAGTCTGTCACTAGTCTCTATGCTCCCTTCCACTTCCCTTCCAGAGTAGCTCTACTTCCTGCACGTGAAGTGAGATGTAAACAAACCAAACACGGAGCTCTTTCGGATCACTCCCAACTATTGTGGTGTGAATGAATGAATGAATGAATGAACGAATGAATGAATGGTGTGTTTGTTTAACCGCGTCGCCATCGAAACTGAGAAGAAAAGTTGATTCAGAAAATCGCCAGTTTAATAACGAGTGGACCGAGAAATAATGGCTAAATTGAAACTCCATAGGGAGCGCAGGCAGACGTATTTGCTCTGTAACCAAGTCAATGCTGTCGCAAAATAATCCGATGGTAAAAGACGCCACTGTTGCATGGATTATTGTCAAGAAAAGAAAAAAAAACACCCAGAGATGATGAAGAGTCGAGTGCATGCTGGCTGCAGGAGGTAGATTTCTATTTCTTTCCCTGTTTACCTCTACTATGATTTTCTGCTTTTGGCGTTGCATTAGTGAATATTTGTATTTGTCTGTCTTGATGAAATGAACATGGTGGGCCCTATTGTATGGCCACTGGCCAGTCAAAGATGTGCCATCACTGTCATTAGTTGCCTGTGTGTAGGCTAGTCCTGTCCCCTGTTGCAAGCCTTTTGAGAATTAAAGAGAGAGCACAATAAGTGTGCCTTAGATGTTGTGATTTGCTGCTGTTGTGCAGATATGAACAACCTTTTCATAAGCTGCACAATAAAAGTGTCTTTTGATTTGGTTCAAATATGATGCATGTTAGAAAGACCAGATGCACATTGCACTTTTCTTATAAATGGAGCATTTTAAAAGTGAAATACTTTAAAAAATGTGTCTGTGTGTACACATGTCATGGTGGAGAGTAGTCTCTGTGGCAGTCTGGCCCCCGGGCCCCTTGGGTTTTTGGCAATGCGGACTCCTGAACAATTTAGTTGAATAGCCCGCTGTCTTTCCATTTCCGCAACAATACACAGGAAAACATGGCATATTGTCCGAAATAGTCCGAATGGTGATTAATCATGATTAAATTAATTTTGAAGGTGTGATTAATTTGATTAAAAATTTTAATCATTCAACACCCCTAATATATATATATATATATATATATATATATATATATATATATATATATATATATATATATATATATATATAACTTTAGTTTGGGTCTGGAAGGCTAAATGGTCTGTGGCTCACGGAACTTGATATGAAAAATCTTGAAAACCTGTCATTTAAGGTATATTTAGAACAATTTTAAATAATGCGATTAATCGAAGATTAACTACATCATGCGATTAAATATTTTAATCGACTGACAGCTCTAATATATATATATATATATATATATATATATATATATATATATATATATATATATATATATAGTTGTGGATAATGCTTGCAATCTAACAATCGAAATATGCATCATAATACAGATGCCACGATACAATATATAATCAATATACTATATTGATTATATATTGATATGAAGACCAGATGTTTATTAATTTATTCAAATTAATGACCATGTTGAACAAATACAATCTTAAAATATAGCTGCAAGCAGCAATAAAACGGGATCAAGCAAGCAGCAATAAGGAGTAAGAACAATACGCACAAATAAGCCCTAGAAACATGGGAGCCTGAACTTCAGAAATACATCAGGTAATTATGGGAGCAGGGCAGGGTTTTTGATTCCTGCCCTGACTGACTCACACATTGTAATCTGGTGTGACTGAGTGAATGATTGGTGAGCTGTGAGTGAGTGGTGAACTGAGCTATGAACTGTCATTAGTGACAACATGGCCGAATAGTGACAGTCAAACAGCCTTGCCCAGCCATGAGGCCCATAGGGCACGTGCCTATCTCCTGTTTCTGTAGCATGAGGCAGCTTGATGTACAAGTACACCCTCTGGACATGACGCTAGTATGACACAGGGTCTTACCCCCAATCCAACCCTTGATGCTGAGTGCCAAGCAGGGAGGCATTGGATCCCGTTTTTAGAGCCTTTGGTATGACCCGGCCGGGAATCGAACCCCGGCCTCCCAGTCTCAGGGCGGACACTCTAACCACAAGGCCACTGAGTTGCTGAATGAGTAAATGATTGGTGAGTGAGTGGTGAACTGAGCTGTGAACTGTCATTAGTGACAACATGGCCGAATAGTGACAAAACACAACATGGCCGAATGGTGACAACCACCATTACATTGAGTTTTACCCTGGGTTACACATAGAACCATGAACTTAGATGTAGAAGACCACATGAGATTGTGCATGATTGACTCATATTACTAGGTGTCCGTGCCGGGATTTGAACCCAGGAACTCTCATTTCCAAGTCATGCGCTCTACCAATGAGGCTACCCAACAGACACAAGACGTACTGGAAACAACACACACATTCAGTGGACTGCTTGGTAAATGGTAAATGGTGCATTTATATAGCGCCTTTATCCAAGGCGCTTTACATAGATTGTGCATCACATTCACCCATTCACACACACATTCATACACTGATGGCAGTGGGACAGGGACACATCGACACTAACTCTGCAGGAGCCCGGGATCGAACCGGCAACCTTGTGGTTACCATCCGGTTACTCTACCTCTGAGCCACTACCGCTCCTTAAATATGCACAAATAAGCCATAGAAACATGTAAGAAATACATCATGTGATTGTGGAAACACAGCCGAATAGTGACAAAACACAACATGGCCGAATGGTGACAACCACCATTACATTGAGTTTTACCCTGGGTTACACATAGAACCATGAACTTAGATGTAGAAGACCACATGAGATTGTGCATGATTGACTCATATTACTAGGTGTCCGTGCCGGGATTTGAACCCAGGAACTCTCATTTCCAAGTCATGCGCTCTACCAATGAGGCTACCCAACAGACACAAGACGTACTGGAAACAACACACAAATTCAGTGGACTGCTTGGTAAATGGTAAATGGTGCATTTATATAGCGCCTTTATCCAAGGCGCTTTACATAGATTGTGCATCACATTCACCCATTCACACACACATTCATACACTGATGGCAGTGGGACAGGGACACATCGACACTAACTCTGCAGGAGCCCGGGATCGAACCGGCAACCTTGTGGTTACCATCCGGTTACTCTACCTCTGAGCCACTACCGCTCCTTAAATATGCACAAATAAGCCATAGAAACATGTAAGAAATACATCATGTGATTGTGGAAACACAGCCGAATAGTGACAAAACACAACATGGCCGAATGGTGACAACCACCATTACATTGAGTTTTACCCTGGGTTACACATAGAACCATGAACTTAGATGTAGAAGACCACATGAGATTGTGCATGATTGACTCATATTACTAGGTGTCCGTGCCGGATTTGAACCCAGGAACTCTCATTTCCAAGTCATGCGCTCTACCAATGAGGCTACCCAACAGACACAAGACGTACTGGAAACAACACACACATTCAGTGGACTGCTTGGTAAATGGTAAATGGTGCATTTATATAGCGCCTTTATCCAAGGCGCTTTACATAGATTGTGCATCACATTCACCCATTCACACACACATTCATACACTGATGGCAGCGGGACAGGGACACATCGACACTAACTCTGCAGGAGCCCGGGATCGAACCGGCAACCTTGTGGTTACCATCCGGTTACTCTACCTCTGAGCCACTACCGCTCCTTAAATATGCACAAATAAGCCATAGAAACATGTAAGAAATACATCATGTGATTGTGGAAAACACAGCCGAATAGTGACAAAACACAACATGGCCGAATGGTGACAACCACCATTACATTGAGTTTTACCCTGGGTTACACATAGAACCATGAACTTAGATGTAGAAGACCACATGAGATTGTGCATGATTGACTCATATTACTAGGTGTCCGTGCCGGGATTTGAACCCAGGAACTCTCATTTCCAAGTCATGCGCTCTACCAATGAGGCTACCCAACAGACACAAGACATACTGGAAACAACACACACATTCAGTGGACTGCTTGGTAAATGGTAAATGGTGCATTTATATAGCGCCTTTATCCAAGGCGCTTTACATAGATTGTGCATCACATTCACCCATTCACACACACATTCATACACTGATGGCAGTGGGACAGGGACACATCGACACTAACTCTGCAGGAGCCCGGGATCGAACCGGCAACCTTGTGGTTACCATCCGGTTACTCTACCTCTGAGCCACTACCGCTCCTTAAATATGCACAAATAAGCCATAGAAACATGTAAGAAATACATCATGTGATTGTGGAAACACAGCCGAATAGTGACAAAACACAACATGGCCGAATGGTGACAACCACCATTACATTGAGTTTTACCCTGGGTTACACATAGAACCATGAACTTAGATGTAGAAGACCACATGAGATTGTGCATGATTGACTCATATTACTAGGTGTCCGTGCCGGGATTTGAACCCAGGAACTCTCATTTCCAAGTCATGCGCTCTACCAATGAGGCTACCCAACAGACACAAGACGTACTGGAAACAACACACACATTCAGTGGACTGCTTGGTAAATGGTAAATGGTGCATTTATATAGTGCCTTTATCCAAGGCGCTTTACATAGATTGTGCATCACATTCACCCATTCACACACACATTCATACACTGATGGCAGTGGGACAGGGACACATCGACACTAACTCTGCAGGAGCCCGGGATCGAACCGGCAACCTTGTGGTTACCATCGGTTACTCTACCTCTGAGCCACTACGCTCCTTAAATATGCACAAATAAGCCATAGAAACATGGAAGAAATACATCATGTGATTGTGGAAACACAGCCGAATAGTGACAAAACACAACATGGCCGAATGGTGACAACCACCATTACATTGAGTTTTACCCTGGGTTACACATAGAACCATGAACTTAGATGTAGAAGACCACATGAGATTGTGCATGATTGACTCATATTACTAGGTGTCCGTGCCGGGATTTGAACCCAGGAACTCTCATTTCCTAGTCATGCGCTCTACCAATGAGGCTACCAACAGACACAAGACGTACTGGAAACAACACACACATTCAGTGGACTGCTTGGTAAATGGTGCATTTATATAGCGCCTTTATCCAAGGCGCTTTACATAGATTGTGCATCACATTCACCCATTCACACACACATTCATACACTGATGGCAGTGGGACAGGGACACATCGACACTAACTCTGCAGGAGCCCGGGATCGAACCGGCAACCTTGTGGTTACCATCCGGTTACTCTACCTCTGAGCCACTACCGCTCCTTAAATATGCACAAATAAGCCATAGAAACATGGAAGAAATACATCATGTGATTGTGGAAACACAGCAGGGTTTTTGGAGACTCAGACTTTGTATTGTCAGCAGTGGGACTTGAACCCTCAATCTTGTGTTCCGAAGTCAGGCACCCTACCGACTGAGCTATCCAGGCACAATGATTTGCTTAGTTGTTGTCATCAATGAAACAACCCAACAACACGCCACCAAGCAGTAAGCAATATGAACAATATGCACAATTCAGCAGTCCGAGGGTGGAGCTTAGTGGTCAAAGTGACAAATGGAAACAAGTTCCACATGCTTATTCCTCTCACACAATCTGGCACAATGTACTTGCTCCAGTGTTGCCAGAGAGAAACAAGCAGAAGAAGACTCTTCACAAACGAGCAACTTTCATTGGCTTATAAAAACGTCATTTTTTGATGAAAACAAATTTGCTTCTGAAGTTTTGTCCGGATGGGGCCAAAGTTCTCATGTAGCAGGTGTCATGCAAATTGATCAAAAATCCAGGCATAAAATCAGACATGAGCATTTTTCAAACTGCTTAAAATGGCAGACACTCTGGGGGTGGAGCTTACCAGTCGAAATTACAGATGTGTTCCACATGAATCAAGGAACGTGTAGAAACAAGTCCCATGATTTTAAGCCAAACGAAGCCTGAGTTATGCTTGTTCAAATGTTTCAGTTTCAAAGAATTGCTATAGCGCCCCCATTTGAGCGATTAGAGCAAGACTGGTTTTAGTGCTATTTGGCATCCCCCTCTACAAAACTGTAAAATCCCAGAAGCAGATTACGTTGCATGTGTAGATTAGGGGCAATAGACGAATTTTCACAAATGAGCAATTTTCATTGGCTCGTAAAAACATCATTTTTTCCACTAAAAACATGATTCACACCCATTCCATGTTTGTATGGCTCCAAAGTTCATGTGTAGGTCATTGTTATGCATTTTGATCAAAGATTGTAGGAGAAGAGACATTTTAACTGTTTTACATATAATTCAAGATGGCAGTTCATCTAAAGGTCAGAGGTGAAAAGTCAGAATACAAAAGTTGTTTGACATAAGCAGACGCATAAGTGAATATAAGTTACATTTCTGAGAGACGAGCAGTTCATGAGTTATGAGTGTTTAAAGTTTGCAATTTCAGTTGAGTGCTATAGCGCCACCATTTGACCAGTGGTCACAGGCTTCGCATCATCACCGTTTGGCATCACCCTCTACCAGATTACCAATTTTCGCGAAAAACGACTGCACGGTTCAGCCAGAACAGCTATTTCTGGTGGAAGGAGAAAAAAAGAGACAGAATCAAGAAGGGATCAAGGTCCACTTCGTGGACTGCTTGATCCCTTAATTAAGAAACTGTCTAAACTTCCTAGCAAGCCAGAGTTGGATATTGCTTGTAATCTCACAATAGATATGCACGATACAGAGGCCATGATACGATATATAATGATATACCGATTTATGGTATATAAAGACTATATGTTGATTAACAGTGTTCTTGAAATTAAGAAACTGTCTAAACATCCTAGCAAGCCAGGGTGTGGGAAGGGAGTGTTTGACAACTTGCAAGTGGTGCTTTGAGAACATTAATCAGAGGTACGTTTGTCAACACTGATCACCAGGTTATTCATGACGCTTATTGCCATATCGATACATTGAATGCACCGCCACTATACTGTATATATGGTGTTTTCACCCACTGATGTGACAAATAAATGTTAGTGTTATTACAGGTAGAAATGGCACCTGCATGGGCTAGGAATCCCAGACCATTGACAACTTAATAAGGCCCTCAGTCACACACTGTGGTGGCTGAAGATGGAGCTGCTGCCAAGTGAGAGGAGAAGAGGCAAGCCAAAGCACCAGGTTGGGAGAGGAGGTACGCACAGAACACCTGATGAGAAACATCAGAGTGTGTGTGTGTGTGTGTGTGTGTGTGTGTGTGTGTGTGTGTGTGTGTGTGTGTGTGTGTGTGTGTGTGTGTGTGTGTGTGTGTGTGTGTGTGTGTGTGTGTGTGTGTGTGTGTGTGCCTACTGCCCCCTTGAGGCAACTCTCTGATTGGTCAGCCCCCACATCTATCACAGCTTCATCTCATATAATCTCCTCTTCCTCCTCTTCTCCTGTGTTGCACCCATGAACCGTGTGTGTGTGTGTGTGTGTGCGCGCACGTGTGCGTGTGCTGACGATAACAAACCCCGAGACAAACAGAAACTGTATACGGCTGAGGATGCACATGTGTATGTTTGTGTGCGCGTGTGACGGGGGCCGCGAAAGACAGGCAGAGAGACAGAGACAGTCCAACAGGCAGGTGAACAAACACTCGCAGACTTTTATGTTTTAGATATAGCCAGACTGAACAACAGACTGTATCACTGTACTTGGTGTCGGAGACAATACTGAGACACAGAGGCTCTGATGCAGTGAGACAGACAGACAGACAGACAGACAGACAGACAGACAGACAGACAGACAGACAGACAGACAGACAGACAGACAGACAGACAGACAGTGACTGTCCCTGTCCCAGTGTGTCGCCGTCCCGCTCCCACTGTGCCGGGTCTCATGTCCCAGCCTCAGTGTCTTAGTATCCCGCAGGCCAAATCAGACACCTGTCCAAAAAAAATCACCAAAAGACCCCTTTGTGTCATTCAGAAGCTATGGTGGGTTTTACTAACCTCCCGTCTAATTGGCCCTGCAGCTTTGGTGTGTGTGTGTGTGTGTGTGTGTGTGTGTGTGTGTGTGTGTGTGTGTGTGTGTGTGTGTGTGTGTGTGTGTGTGTGTTGGACAAGACGACCACGACCATGGATGGGGACGGGGGACGGGGGACGAGGGGGGGGGGGGGGGGGTTGTGGGTGGGCTGTTGGGGGGGGGGATAGAGAGAAGTGAATAGACGTGTGATTGTGTTGCTGTCAAACGCTCCCACATGAGCTCTCTGCTCTCTCTCTCTCTCTCGTTCACCCGAGAGAGAACGTGTGAAGAACGGAGTGAGGGGAGATGGAAGTGAGAGAGAGAGAGAGAGAGAGAGAGAGAGAGAGAGAGAGAGAGAGAGAGAGGGGGGGGGACTTCATTCATCTGTCCATCCAGTTTCCTGATTGGAGTGCAAGGAGGAGAAGGCAATTCAAAGACTCTCAAGTGGTTCCCATCACACAACCGCCAGCCCTCCACCCCCCACACCATCTCTCTCCTCCGTCTGCATCCCTTCATCCACCTCTCCTCTCCTCTCCTCTTCCCCTCTCCCCCAGTGGCCTGCCAATCAATCAGAGCGTGGCATTGGTGAGTAAGCTAGCAGCGCTTCTATAGCACTGCTGAGAGCTCATCTCATCAGACCTGTAATGACTCTATCACCTCCCTAATAGCTCCGCTTATGTGTGTGTGTGTTGTGTGTGTGTGTGTGTGTGTGTGTGTGTGTGTGTGTGTGTGTGTGTGTGTGTGTGTGTGTGTGTGTGTGTGTGTGTGTGTGTGTGTGTGTGTGTGTGTGTGTGCACATGAAAGAGCGCGCATCCTCACCACAAAGTTTTTGGGAGTGTGTAGTTTCTTGGGAAACAAAGTTTTCAGGCCCTTGAGGACCTCATCGAGATCCATAATGCACTAATTTTCTTTTGAGGCAGACAGTGTATATAGTTATATAATGCAGTTCTCAGTGTGTGTGTGTGTGTGTGTGTGTGTGTGTGTGTGTGTGTGTGTGTGTGTGTGTGTGTGTGTGTGTGTGTGTGTGTGTGTGCCCGCGCGTGTGCATGTGTGTTTTCTCGATACATTGCAGATCTGGTCTCACCATCAGAGAATCATTCGGTCTATGCATTGTGCACGGCGGTCTGCACGGACACAGGGGAGGCGATTTCAAACACACCTGCTCGCAAATTATGTTTGTCTGTCTCCTTTTGAGTAGGAATACTGACACTTGTCCATTCAAGAGTCTAATCTATGTCCAAAACTCTTCACTATAACTATTATTGAAAAATCATCCTAGAATAGCCACCACCATTATGTACACTATTATGGTGTACATAATGTAATGTGGAGATGCAAGGTTCTTGCCCGACATTCTATCTTTCTGTTGCACATCCCTCCTTTGCATACACCATCTCTCTCTCTCTCTCTCTCTCTCTCTCTCTCTCTCTCTCTCTCTCTCTCTCTCTCTCCCTCTCTCTCTCTCTCTCTGTCTATCTGCATGTCCCTCCGTCTGTCTGTCCATCCATGGGGGTGGGTAGACAAGCTGTTTCACTCTACATTCTAATCACGGGGTGAAACATTCACCCCGGGGTGAGTTCACCCCTCTGATAAGCGTTCGGGCCGGGGTGAGAGGGTTGGTGTGAAAATAACGGGTTGTTCACCCTGGCTGGATGTTGCCATAGCAACGCAAACAAACACGAACGTTTCCCACTGGCTGCCTGACTCGGCTAATGACAGCTACCGCTAATGCTATGGCTTCACAGGATCAGCAAAACACACCCGGTTTGAAATACACATAATATACAGTGCAGCGGGAAGCATAGCGTAATGTAGCTGTCAAAGTGAGCGTGCCTTGTCTGTGGCACTGTGTGTGTGTGTGTGTGTGTGTGTGTGTGTGTGTGTGTGTGTGTGTGTGTGTGTGTGTGTGCGTGCGCGCACACGTGCACGGCATTGTGTGCGTGCGTCTGTGGGCAAGTATGCGCGCACACGCCGACGCGAATGTGAGAAAGGCAGAGGTGACAGGCATTGTGGGCCGAGGTGCGAACGACACAGAAAAGGGAACGAAAGAGAGAAAGAACGGGCGGAAAAGAAAGAAAGAGAGAGGGAGAATGTCCTTTCAGACAGGAAGCGAGAGGGAGGAGGGCAGAGCTCCTTGTCTCGTCAACGAGGAACCTCGGGCCTCCTTTTCCTTTCACCTCCTCACCCGCCCTCCCCCTCCCCTCCGACCCCCCTCCTCCCAATTAGACAAACATTAAGGTCAATTAGAGGCTTTGAGGGACACAGGTTCATATAATTACCTTAATGGGTGGACGCTTTCTCGCTCTTTCTCTCCGTCTCCTCTCCTTTTCTCTGGCTTTCAGCCTCTTAAACAAACTTTGGAGGGCCCCTGTTCAGCAGGGGGCCTGCTTTCTCTTTCTCCACCCCCCCACCACCACCTCTCTCTCTCTCTCTCTCTCTCTGTACCCCATGAGTCTATAGTTAGCCTATAGTTAGAGTCTATTGGCCCACAAACAGCTCTGGAGAGCAGAGCTGCTGTTCCCACAGTGAGACACGCACGCACACACACACACACACATACACACACAAACTTGACTCGACACAACAACACACACTGATCAGACACACAATTAGACTCCTACGGAGAGGAGAGGAAAGGGAAAGAGAGAGAGGAGAGGAGAGGGGACAGAAAGAGGGTGAGTGAGAAAGTTAGACAGATGGAGGTAAAGATGGGGTAAAGGCGACAGGGAGAGTGAGAAAAAATCAGTGACAAAGACTAGAAGAAGAGAGCGAGATGGACCGGAGGGGGGGGGGGGGTGGAGGTGGGCGGGGAGGGGGGTAAAACAAACAGACAGAGGGAGAATAAGAGGGTGAAAGAAAGAGAGCAGATGAATGGATACAAGCCTGTGGAGAGGTTTGTAAAGAGGACTGATCCTGGTCTTGTTGAGCAGCAGGACAAGACAAAAGAAACAGCTTCTACGCCGAGAGGTGTCTATTCAGACGGTGCTCTTAATTAAACACACACACGCGCACGCGCGCGCACGCGCACACACACACACACACACACACACACACACACACACACACACACACACACACACACACACACACACACACACATTCCTCTACCTCTGGCTTTACGCCGGATTGACAAAAAATACTCACTTATTTGTCCTCTAACGTCTCTCTCTCTGCATTCACATTGACAACAACTCAATGTAAAGAAGACGAATCATCATCATCATCATCATCATCATCATCAAGAATGTTATGTTTACTTTCTCGCCTGGAGTGGCGCAAATTGCAAGATTTGTGCCAAGTTGAAAAATGTTCAATTCAAGCGCTATTCGCAAAACTGTTGTGTGGAGAAAACATCACTTCGAGCTAAAAGGCCCGGTGGTGTGAACGCAACCGAGCAAGCGCGTTTCCTGTGATCCGAGCAACATAGAATATATATATAAAGCAACATACAATATAGATATATATAGTACTTTGACTCGGCTCTCATATTTTATATGTCATGCTGTTATTATTGCATGTGTACAGGCTAACCTCTCCACCATGCCGGAGACCAAATAGAAAAAAAAACAACAGTGTCAAACCCCCTCCCATCACCCCCTATTAAATTGTTGTGGTTGTTAGCCTACAGCTTCGTTATGATTACAGTACACCATCGAGGAAATTACTTGTTTTGTTTTGTACACACACACACACACACACACACACACACACACACACACACACACACACACACACACACACACACACACACACACACACACACACACACACACACACACACACACACACACACACACAACAAAACACAAATACACACACATGCGCACACACGCACCCACCCACCACAGTAGCCTACACGGTCACAGCGTGGGGTTGGTTTTGTTTGCAGTGCTGTAGCTAGCTGGTTGATTAGCAGACAGACCAGACTGAAGCAGCTGCTGCTGTTGATGATGATGCTCACACGCACACGCACACGCACAAACGCGCGCACACACACACACACACACACACAGTCCAATTCTACTGAAACACACCAGCAGTACCAGGAGATGAAAGAGACAGAGAGAGGGAAATAAAGAGATGAGGAGGAGGAGAGGAGAGAGGGGCAGAAATGAAAAAAGTCAGAGTAAGGATGAGGTTGAGGGAGGGAAAAACGAGAGAGGAAAGGAGGAGGTCAGCGAGGGCAGAACAGAAAACCAGAGCAATGACATAGGGAGGGCGACAGGGGCGGATCTAGGCATGGGCATGGGGGGGCAATGCCCCCTTAAATACCCAGTCTGCCCCCCCAAACACGATGCCATGCAAAACAACCCAAGATATTTCAAATTAAAGTGCTTATATTTAAAATGATGTGAAACGCTACTACTGCTACTAACTACAGCTGTGTCACCACTAAACCAACAGCATTTCATCATTGAAAACAGAAAACTCTCTGAGTCAGACCTTTAGCTTTATGCATGCTGCGTGTCTGTTGCAACTTCAACAACAACTGATGTTATTATTGATGCTTTACTTGACTAATAAAAGTCATGTAACTGAAAATGGTATGGGTGTGGCTTCATCGCCCGTGCGCGAATGTTATATTCGCCCCTGGAGGGCGAGTGCAAGGAGGAAAGAGTGAGGGGAGAACAACGCAGGATGAAGAGAGCTGAGAATGAGAGATAATGGGAAGTAAAAAGGAGAGATTGACTTTAGGAGTGCAACAGTTATAAAAACAAATATTGATTTAATTAAAAAACAACTGATTTTTAAACTTTAGATTTTTAATCCAACATCTACAAGTTGTTTTTGTGCGATAAAGTACAACATAGGACATTGGTAGATTTTAGCAGATTATAAAATGACGCATTCACATTTGTTTGTGTTGATTGGATGATATGTATAAAAAAAAACACCTGTTAAGAGTCTATTATTCAGTATACTTAGTCAAAAAAGAGGAAAAGAAGAAACTTCCGAAATTAGAAAGGTTGATGTTTGACACAGCGAGTGAAAATAGCCAAACCAAGCTCACAACATTGCACAAAGTGACTTGTTGTGAGCTTGTCGATACAGGCTATTATTACTAATTAAGCAATATTACACAAGAGGCTGTGGTGCCGTAGGAACTCGCCTTCAGGGCATGTTTTCTGAAACGTATCACAGAAGTGGATGAAATGACATTAAAGCGCTACCCCCGGGTGTAATGTTGCAATTCTACAACAGTTACCCTTAAAACTAAGATAGATCACTGGAAAAACATGTATATTTTTAATGACAGATGTAGACAATATGACCACAAATGCCTCAAGAAACTAGCTAAGCCTAGCCACTGAGACTGCTACGCTCTGAGAGAAAAACAAGCTGAAATCTTTGTATTGATTAGACGCGACTGTGTGGTGGTCACTGCATGTGACCTGTTTCAACCAATCAGATTAGTTCCTCAAATGATCTGTTATAGAATTTCTCTTGTAGATCTTGAGTTAAAACATTTGGGAACCCCTGCGCTAGATAGGCTGTGTGGAGTTTCAGTTTTACTTTATGAATCATTCAATCATTCAATTGTATTTTTGTATTACCGGCTCAAAATATCCTTGCGGAGTGCCAGTGAGCCCCAGGCTCTAGAAGAACATCATGACAGGTCCCAGAGGTCACATGACCTGGCCTGCCGTAGCATCACATAACATACAGTACCACATCATTAATAAGTCACATTATTGACCATCTAATTTATTGATCTTCAATTATCTTGTATTGATGATGTTGTTACTCGGTTGTCTTATTGATTTGGCACAACTCCATGTAGCATCAGCTTCTTTTTTGTGTTTTTGTTGTTTTGTATTTTTTATATATACCGTATTGTCCCGAATAGAGACAACTCTGATTATGACTCCCATTTTTTCCAAGACTCATTTGTGGAAAAAGAACATTGAATGTCAAGTAGCACCGAATGTACTGTAATATGATCCCACTTTTTAGGATATTTCCATTGGCAAAGAATGTAGTCTTATATTCAGGCCAATAGGGGATACAGTATATTATTGTTTGTTACTAAAAAGCAAAAATGTAATAATTACTATATTTATTCTTTTGATTTAGGCTACAACTACTTAAAGGGGAATTTCACCCATTTTATTTTATTTTCTTTCTGAGAGCGTACAAATGCAACCAAATCTCAGAGAAAAAGAAGCGTCTAAAGAAATCCATCAACATGGTGAAAATACATCTTGATGATGTCATCAAGATGTTTCACCATGTTAGTGGTTTTCTTCAGACCTCCATTTCTTGGGAACACAGAATGGGGGAACTTTTTTTTATCATGTCCACCCACCACCTCTAGGGTATGACATTAGTATGAACTACGTCATATGGCTCAACCAGATCATCTGAATTGAATACCAAGGGAAGGAGGTGAGGCCGGGGGTGGGGGCAGGTTGGGGTGGGGTGGGGGGGGGGGGTGTGCAGTAGACAGCGAGATGAGTCGGGGGTCACCCGGCTAGGGTGAAAGGTTGTGACCCGCAGGGTCGTTAGTCAGTGTCGGGGGGCTTTGAAGAGAAAGCCGAGCTCAGGTCAGAGCCCAGCGAACGCCGCTCAGATCCTCAACGCGGCCGGGATTAGCGCACCTTCAGCCAGGAAATATCACAAACTAATCCTTTAAAGAGCCGCTCGGTGCTTAGCGCGTATGTCTGTTGATGTTGTACTGGTTAAGATCCTCACCTCTGAAGACCACATCAAACCCCGCTGGCCCTAAGACTCTAACATGCGCATTAGAGATGGGCATTTGGACCCCCTTTGGAATGTGAGAAGTTAACCACTATTTAAACAGCTACAAGTCCGTATCAATACCAATTATTCCTTACATTGTTGTTACATGTCTTTAAATGATTTGATCAGTTATTGTAAAACATTGTACTTACGAGGCTCAATACTGGATTATATTAACGTGTCATTAATATTGGCATTAATGCCATTAATATTCTGTTTATATATTTAAAATTTCAGTTGATTTGTTTTTTTGGGGGGTTAAATGTTATTTGTTTATTTACATAATGTTACATTATCAATAATAAAAGATGTCAACATGAAACCCCAGAGTACCAGAGCCCGCACAAATGAATCCTCTGTGTTAGTTTATCCATCTGTAACAAAGTATACAAAATCTATAAATGGCCACTTATTATGGATTTTCGTGTATACTGTATCACCATGTTGTAACAGCTGTGACCTCTGACCTTTACAACACACGGACAATTAGTTCCTGCTGTGTTTGAAGGACAGAAGCGCATGGAGGTTAGTGGTCTTAGGGGTCGTAATGCAACACTCATCACTCATTTCCTATGAGTGCTCATACATTGAGAGCAGTGTATTTTATTGGATGCATTACTTGATAGTAATACTTGAATTCATATAAATGTTGATCTCCTCACAAGTGTAGCTGTGTGTGTGTGTGTGTGTGTGTGTGTGTGTGTGTGTGTGTGTGTGTGTGTGTGTGTGTGTGTGTGTGTGTGTGTGTGCGCGCGCGCGCGTGCGAGTGTGTGTGTGTGCGTGCGTGCGCGCGTGCGAGTGTGTGTGCGTGTGTGATATCTCTTTAGTGGTGCGACTCTCTGTGTCTTGCTCAGGTCATCTGTCTCCTTCTTTCACTCAGACATCAGTTGTTCAGAACAAAAGGACTCACTCTCTCTCTCTCTTCCTCCTGTCCTCCGTCCGTTCACCCGTCTCTCTGTCGTTTCTGCACATCAGCTCTTCAGAGGAACAAAAGGAGCCTCTCCAAAACACTCCACCCTTCCATCCTCGTCCCTCTGTTTCTTACCCTGCTCTCCTGCACCTGGAGAGACCCAGAGAGAGAGAGAGGTGAAATAGAGAAGGGGAGGGGGACTGTTGACCCCTGAGAGGGTTGAAGAGTCAGGGTCATGTGTCAAAGGTCAAGAGGAAGTCCCCTCCACCAATAGAGAGACACTTATCATTCCATCTAATGGACTCACCATCTGTCAATCAAGTGAAAAGGAGGTGTGGCCTGGCTGGGGGCTTCTCAATGTCCAGCCCGGGGCCCGGAGAAGGTCGCAGGGTCGTCCTAATGAGCCTGTGTGACAGGGGTACAAACATGGATGCACTTCAGCTATTAAGATTTTATTTAAAAATACTATTATTTACTTACATTTAGAACCTCACACCACCCTCCTCTCTCTGTGTGTGTGCGTGTGCGTGTGCGTGTGCGTGTGCGTGTGTGTGTGTGTGTGTGTGTGTGTGTGTGTGTGTGTGTGTGTGTGTGCGTGTGCGTGTGTGCTTGTGTTAACCCTCTCTCCTCCTCCTCACTGAGTGAAGAAGTCAACACAGCCACTAATTAGAATGAAACTCAATATGGAGTCACCTGGATGCACACACACGGACGGATGTGCGTGTGCGTGTGCACACACACACACACACACACACACACACACAACACACACACACACACACACACACACACACACCTCAGCCCCTCTCTTAGTAAATCAAATTAGCATTTACTAACAACACAACGCAGATCTGACAACAAACCATGCTCTACCATTAAGGCTCCAATGGCTATACAACTATCACTCACACACAGACCCACACACACACAAACACACACAGACGTTTAATTAATGTTATATAAAATGCTAAAGATTAAACACATAGAAAAATGCACAACAAGGTAGTTAATGACAGGTGTAATGAACAAATGTAAAGTCCAAACATAAAAAAAACTCTGGTTCTAAAAAGTGAGGGGTCTGGGGATCCCATTGGTCGCTATGGGTGAGGGGATCCCCAGCAATCCCCAGTAATATAGTGCCCAAGTATGAAATATGAAAACGTTTCAGACAGTCATCATCGTTTACCAGCTTAAACTCATAGTTTTTTTTTCCTTTTCTCCATTACCAAGGTGATAATCTTGAATTTAAAATAAAAATAAAAGGCCCATCTCTACGTATGTTTCCCAACAACCTCACATTATTGGAGGTGAGCCAGGGGAGGCAGGTGAAGCCGTTATGGTGGGAGATGAGGCAGAATGCCGTTCTCAGCCCCTCCAGCCCCTGGTGGGACTGTGTGTGTGTGTGTGTGTGTGTGTGTGTGTGTGTGTGTGTGTGTGTGTGTGTGTGTGTGTGTGTGTGTGTGTGTGTGTGTGTGTGTGTGTGTGTGTGTGTGTGTGTGTGGTGGTGGGGGGGAGGGACCACAAACCAAGCCCAAAACAGCAGCTCTCCCCTGGGTAGGATGGTCAGACACACCCCTCCCCCTCTCCTGGAGAGACCCAGAGGACAGGTAGAGCGTGGGAAAAATCACTTGATGGATGGATGGAGGGAAGAGTGGTTGTATAGAAGAGATAGATGGATGGAGGGACAGAGCTGGTGTCTCCCTTGTTGTCGCTAGTTTTGTCAACACGGAGACAGGTGAATGGACGGGTCTAGGTGGTGAGACAGAAGCATCCATTTCTTTTCGGTTTTTCTCTCTCGACTTTCTTTCTTCTCCCGTCCTTCTGTTTATTCAGGTGTGAACTGCTGTGAACAGGCACACACACACACACGTGCGTACGTGGGCATGCACGCACGCACAGTTGTTTGCCAGCATGACTTCTTCTTTAATTAGTCGCAAACTTCCAAAATGGGAAAGTATATTTAACAACAATGACATCAGAAATTAATTTGGCTTCACTGGGAAACCACAGGCACATTATTCTCTCGCATGAAATCTTTTTTATTTTTTGTTTTTAAGCCAGCAAGTAACAAGCACGTCTCGTGTTCAACTCAAATTGCAGATCGGTATTGTCAGGCAGAAACACATCTCCATCTCTATATTTAAAACTTTTTCTTACATTTACTTCTGTAAATGAATGCCCCACTCCATCATACAACAGTGTCTCTAGAAGGTCCAGGGTTCAATTCCTGCTGGGGACACTGTTGCCGTGTTATCTCACTTCATCAGTGCCCATACCCTAAGTGGAGTAATTTAGTGAGTCTAAGGATACAGGATATTTGTGTGTGTGTGTGTGTGTGTGTGTGTGTGTGTGTGTGTGTGTGTGTGTGTGTGTGTGTGTGTGTGTGTGTGTGTGTGTGTGTGTGTGTGTGTGTGTGTGTGTGTGCATGCGTGCGTGTTTTCCACCCGATAGCAGCGACGTACACCAATGAACTAAACATCATCTCTTATGTGATCGTGTCATATTTACGTGCCCAGAAACACATGGCGGACATTATTATTGACACTTCATGATACAACTTCTTTCAACCTGCCAGATAAATTAAATGGTGCCGTCCATCTTTTAATGATTAGCAACATTAATCCTCAAGGCTATCTTATGACACGCCGCTAAATTAAAGTGGGATTGACAGAGGTGATAAAGAATGGAGGCTATGAATAGACAGCACAATAGGCCATTAGATAGAGACACAAAATATCATACAGATGTCATACAGTTGTCATTGTGCTGGTGTCATGGCATGACTATGAGAGCATGACTTTTATTATAATTAACATATTAACAGATACACGACACATTATCAACTTTTAGTCATGAACTGATGACATGTTTAAGTTAAATGACATAGTAGACATTGTTTTCCAAGTACTTTGTGTGGCTGATCAACAGATATAATCCCTATGAAACTCATCAATAGCTGTGTGATGCTAATGCAGTACACATGCTGGTGTGTGTGTGTGTGTGTGTGTGTGTGTGTGTGTGTGTGTGTGTGTGTGTGTGCGCGCGCGCGCGTGCGTGTGCGTGTGCGCACATGCATGGTGTATTTGAGCATGCATGTGCTGTGGTTTGTGGGTGTAACAGTCAGGCTGTCCCACAGATAATTTCCCATGAGTATTTTACCCTGTGTGTGAACAAACTAACCGCAATATTCTTATTCTCTCCCTCTCTGCCCTGTTCCCTCCCTCCCCACAACCACAGGCCCTTCCTCTGCTCTACAGGTAGCTAGAGTCATCAGACGGGACCAAATTGATTGGAGAGGGAGCTTGCCATGTCAAGGACCCCTATATGTGTTTGGATGTGGACCCCAAGCTGAAGATCTTTTGTGCAAGGGACGCCCAAAAGAGCATATTTGCGTTAAAGAATCGTGTGTTCTTTCCCATGCACCTGTGGCACCTACAGTATGCCGCATGTACAGTAGGTGTCCAAAAGTTGTTGTTTTTTTTTCATGTAAAAATATTCAAAATGGTCCTATAGCTTGCAAGCGTGCCCTATCATTTTCTTTAACAGCCAATGTATACAATATGTTTAAAGCGGTGAAATGATTGTGATGCTATGCATTTTTTGCCTGTGACCCCCCAGACCACCATTAAGTGGATTATTATGTTCAATAATGACCAGCTCACGTTACATATAACTTAACATTATGCCCCCTATTACACGCTAACTTACAAGAAAAAAATCGATAATTTTAGAAATATTGATTTGAACTTGAATTCATTAGACTACAAGTTAACATTTCCATCATAAGCAGCGGTCCATTATGCAGAACAACGGTCAGCAAATGACAAATAACAAGGCTGTGGTGTGGAATGTCGTGAGTCCGCGACTGACAAATCCAAATCAAAGCATTCAACAAAGCAGCAAAACCATTCCATTTTGTATAGTAAAAATGCTGTCTATGAACAAGGCTGTGATGGTTGATTGGTTGCTCTGTGACGGACCCGGCTGGCTCAGTATGAGTAATCAACTGAGCTCAGTGGAGTGGTCCTCCCGATCAACATGACCCACAAATCGTCCATCTGTCTCTCAGTCTGTCATCTGCTGAATCTGACTGACCCTCCTCATCAACGTGCAACAGCAACCAACAGAATCATTCTCTGACCCCTCACATCCTAACCATGAACATCAAGCTCTCCGCTCCCTCCAGGCAATCAAAACCAAAACACTGATCCCTGATTCATATAATTGTTGCGCGCCACTTCACACGCTGAAGATAAAGCTCACCACGTGTCGCAGTGAGCTTGTAAATCTGCTGCTTTTTACCCGGCGCTCAGCTAAGTACAAACCACACATAACAGCTTATTCCACCACGCAGTTGCCCCCCTCACATGCATTCTGCAGTCGCTTGACCACACACCGACAAACTGCCAGTGTCTCTCCTGCTGGTGTAGCAGATTTAGAAATATCCGTAGTAGTGTTACCCTATGCAGCACATGGCACTTTACTTTCTATTTGTACAACTGTGCCTATATACCAAGCGCAATATTGGATCTCTGTTGGAACACTACTATGACATGCTGACAAGCAGCCAGACACTGTATAATGCAGCTCCGCAGCTTAGGAACAGTGTATTGTGTGTATTTTGGGCAGCCTCATTCACAAACTGAACACCCAACTTACTATCCCGGCCTGCCATGTTGTGTCTTGCTCGTTGCCCTGGACAATATGATCTCCATATAGGCATCATTAGTTGCAGTCAGTGTGTTAGGCTACTGTTGGTGCAGCATGTTTAGTGTTGAACTCCATATGTCACTTGCCCAACTTTCATCATAGCAAAGTCATTAATGATGTCTTTAAAGTCCAGCTTCTTGGCAACTAGAGGCTCTATGGAGAGCACTGCCAACCCATTTAACCTCTCCTGGGACATGGTAGAGTGTATTTTAGGATCTCCATCTTACTAACTTACAGTCATAGGCAGACAGGAAAATATGTAATGTTGTATAACAGAACAAACCATTTTTGCATCACAGTCAATTTGTTTTCAGCCACTGTCAACAACAATTACTGCTATGGAAACATGGAAAGATAAGGGAGGGTTATAGAAAGCGAGTTGACCCCCTTGTAATTTGTTATTCAACCTATCTAGGCCTATACTTCTGGAAATCTGGAAATTGGAAACAGGCATTTTCCACAAACATGGCCGACATGCGGGAATTCCACATCTGTACATCATAATTTGACTGTCCATTGCCAGCATAATTAATTATGTCCATAATCACTTACTGTGTACCATCTCTGTTGGGTGGAAATTCTATTCAAGATTCATTTTCATGATAGCAAATGTAGCAGATCCACAAGCTCAAAACATGTCACTTTGAGCAACAGCTTACATATCTGCAACTTTTGATACTTTTGTGTGACAGTATGATAAAATAGGTAAATAGATAAAATAAAATTTATGATACAACACAAAAGTTGTCCCAGATTGATACCAAAGACAATGACCCTATGTAGCTTAAGCTTAGCCGCAATGCAACTCCAGATTCTTTTAGAATTGGGCTGAATCTAGAATTGCAATTTGGTCCATCAACTCCCCCATAACAAGAATTTTCATCTGCGATTTGTTTGTATTAAACAATGTTAAACTCACTAACATGACAGCTGTATAGAAATGTTGAATTACAATTATCCTCTTTCTATCTGGAAAGCATTTACTGTATTTCCACAGTAGACATGTTATGAGCTGCTTTCTGGCAGTAAATAAAAGTGCTGGACTTGGGAGGCACTCGTTTGTATTAAGGGGTTGGTCTGGTGCCTCCTGCATTATGTGCAAACAGGTGGTACACAGGGCCGTTCAGCAACTAATGATGAGCGCTTCCAAACTCCAGTTGTTAGAAAAAGAAACACCTGCAGAGAATTTATTGACAGAATAGCTCATAACATGTATATGATGGATTTTATCAAACAAATGCTTTGCAGATAGAAAGAGGATAATTCGACCTTTCCATACAGTTTGTATTAAACAACGTTAAACTCACCAACATTGCGTTGGTTAGTATAACGTTTAATTCAAGCAAATCGCAGATGAAAATTCTTGTTCGATGGACCGAATTGCAACTCTAGATTCAGCCAAAATATAAAAGAATCTAGAGTTGCATGCTGGCTAGGTTAAGCTGTAGCAAGTGCCTGACAACAACATAGGTACAGTACACATACAAGACAAGACATGCCCTTGACTCCTTCAAAACCGCTCTCAAAGGGCACCTATAGCTGCAATTCGAAACTGACCCCTGTAAAATCTGGACCTACCTCCTCTTTTGTAGCATGCAAAACAAAACAACTGTTAATAAATAGAAGCTAGCTACCTGCAACATGTGGTTTTCTCGTCCAATCATTTTGCAGCATCATGCAGGCGCCAAGATTTGTCAAACATGAACATAACACTACACTACGACAGCATTGCGACAATCATCAATACAATGCATTATCCATTACAGTTAGTGGCTCCCAAAGTGTAATGTTTATTTGGACCTTACTTGATTTAACAAAATTATGCTTTACATCAGTGGTCCCTGAGAGGGTTCCTGGTGGTCCCCAGGCTAAATGATGGAAAATTGGCTAACCAGATGTAACTCTTGAGAGTGTGAAAATGAAACCAAATGGACCCGCTAGGGTCCATTTGGTTTCATTTTCACACTCTCAAGAGTTAAAATATTAATCTGAATTATAGCACTATTTAATTCTACACTGTTTTGTTTCCCAAATCCAGCCTGGAATTGTGAACAAAACAAAAAGAAATCTTTAGTTTTCGGTCTTTGGGGCTAAAATGTCATCAAATGGTGGTCCGTGGCTAAAATTCTGAATAAATGGTGGTCCCTGGTGTCAAAAAGGTTGAAAACCCCTGCTTTACATTAATTCCAAAGTGGAATTAAGGTGCAACCTTGGAATTAAATAGGTTGAGAATCACTGCTATCGCCATAAAATCTTCTCTTTTTGGATTCCCTGGTAATTTTGACATGTTTTCAAATGGGGGAATAATTAGTGTCAATTTGGGGGTCCTTGACATGCAAAGTTTGGGAACCACTGGCCTATTATGTGACTGTCATCGTATGTAAGAGAATTTCCAACCTGTTCCATCAGTGCAGGCTCTGGTGTGTGCACAGCGATGCGGTGCCACTCGTTATAGTTGACAGGTAATTCCACTTACAGAACACCAACTAAATTTCCATCAAACTACTCTGCGTCGACGTTGCGTTATATATAGGCCCAACAGTGTCTCAAAACAAGAACGGGGAGCAAAAAGCGACGTTTTAGCTAGACTTACACGAGCGAATCATTAATAATTTGCATGCAAGCAGTCATTGTTCGACTGACAATTTCCTGTTTACTTTCGTGTTTGGCTGCGTGCAGAGCCAGAGTACTGACAGGGTTACGCAAACTCCATTCACTTAATGGAGCCAGTCCACTGGCGGCTCATCTACATAGATTTGTATTGGTCCGGAAGTAGGGAGAAAACTGTTACCAACTCCAGTTTGACCCTATTCAGGCTGCGTAAACTGCATAAACAGCGCTCGAGCTGTTTCTGACCCCTCAATGACGCAACTCTTCTACTAGATGCATCTGGCGGAGTGTAACCTCGCGTCACCATGCGGGACTTAGGAGGAGGCGTGCCTGACACTTGTCAGTCACTAGGTAAGGAAATTGGGCTGTAGAAATACTGTATAAATAGCATTAATAAGCACCGGTCTGGTCAGCATATATGACTGCAAGCATGATTCAATGTCTTGCCTATCCTATTGCCAGGTGTCTACAGTTCAACTGACGTGGCCCCCTAAACTATGCCAATCCCTAGCTGTCATCACCCCAGGCAAATCAAAATCCACCGCCTCTGAACCCACATTAGAGGCACAGATATTTACAAAACAAAAATGTATTCCTCCTGTCTGAGCCCTCAGCACATGCACTCTACCCTGCAGAGAATCTAATATTTACATGTGAACCAAAATGTAAAAGAACAGCTGTCCTAGAGTTTGCTTTGTAAAAAAAAATCACTTAATCACTAGGCTATATTATAATTTGTACGTATAGAATTGTACATTACAAATACTTAATAATTATAATCATAAAACAATATTTGTATAGTGTCTTTCTTGGCATGAAATGCAACTCAAAGTCCCTTACAGAGATAGATAGAGAAATAGAGGAGAAAAAAAAGGAAATTATTGACCTTGACATATATGAGATGCAATACAGTGAGGACATGAATAAAAAGGATTTTAAAAGCTCAAATAAAAGCAAGAGTGTATATAGAAGTATAGGTCAAAGGCATAGTTGGAGTTTTTTCCACTCCATCCGCCTGTAAACGCAGAAAGCTGCATGCTTCACTGTATTTTTTATGGCAAAAACAACAGTGATGCAATTAAGCTTTCAACTAATTGCCATGCAACATATTTCCTAGATCAGCTATTTTCTAAAAAAAAAAATGCTATATCTTCCACCTATTTTTCAGTAAAAGAAAAAAGTTGAATAATAAGGCCCAGTGCTCATGGACATTAGACATAGTTCAACCACAGTTTACACTCACATCACATCAGTTTGTGAAGAAGCCTGAAGAAGTAGAAAACAATGCGAAGTGCTCTGAAATCAAAACCTGCATTGCTTACAGCTCTTCTGCGTTTTTCACTTTGTGTGATTTATTATTTATTCCATCTATCTAAAGAGCACAACTGTTGTTTCTGACTCAGCTGGTTCCTCCTCAGACAACTTGTCACCACAGCTGTGACACACTCCGTCTTTACAGTACACAGTCTTAGAAATAACAAGGAAATGTTGCAAAATGTCTCACCTTGTCAGTTTAATATTTGCACGTGATGTTTACAACAAACAGATTTTTAATTTGAACACCACCAAACAAATCCATGTTTACGTGTTATTTCTTGATTAAAGAAAGTCATTTTCTCTACACAGAACAGAGATGACAATATAGCATTCGGCTGGGTGAGTGAGTTTGCCACGGCAACAGAAATTTGATGAAACTTCAACTACAATGTAGTGACTGTAAGGAGACTCCTTCTGTAAACAGGTATGTGCAAGAGCCTAAAACTTGTTGAAATAAAACAGAACATTATTTAAGAAACTGATGGCTTTTTAAAACAATGTATTTATTGTTTTTTTATACCCACATAAATGAATGAATAGTACAGTGGAATACAACAAACAAAGCATGAAAAATAGGAGTTGGAGGAGGACATTTTGTGTTGCCTTGCCAGGCATTAGAACAATCCTGCATGTCTGACCAATGGATGATGTATGATTTCTTCTCTCTTTCACTGCACCCCTGCTGTGAGAAAGATATCAGGATGAGCAGGGACTGCCCTCGTGAAGAGCGCTCTCCCTATTAAACCTGTCACACCTTTTTGGCATGCAGGGTTGAAGGCCTACAAATGACATGAGGGAACAAAAACATGTAGGAATTATTTTATCCTCTACCTCTCTGTACTGTCAAAGAATAGATTCTAATGTAGGGAAATCAATTCATAACATTTTGCAAATTTAATATTTTTTGCCTGGGTAACACCATTTTCTCTCACTTGAACCTGGCTGTTTCATTTGGAAAAAAGTAATCAAATAACTATCTTTATGTACAAACTGATGTTTCAAATGATGCATAAACCAATATTCTCTATCGTCTAATATATCGTCCCATCGTCCAATAATATATCGGGGAGAAAAGCATTGTGAAAAGCTAACTATGTTATTTGACAGAAATAAAACTAAATGCTGCCCCCAGAATGCATTCCATTCACTATTAGGTCTATTCCCCAGTGTTCATGGGAACAAACTGTTTTTGGCTGCTAACCTCAGTTGTCATGTAATTGTCCTGTGTTCACTGTGTTTGCAGAAAACAACGGCGATCTTGACTTCCCTTGTTGTGCTGCCAGTCCATGTCAGAATTATCTGACTTCAGGGTATGTGTGAATCTGATGCAATATACAGGCCATAGACCTGTCTGTCTGTACAAAAATCCAAAGAATGAGTCGATAGGCTTGACCATGGTCCTTGATTTTCTCCTGATTCACCTACGTGTCCCTATTCCAGCTGACGAACAGAGACAAGATTTGGTGTATATTGAAATATTATAGCAGACCAAGTATAGCCATTAGCCATGTACTGCATGAATGGACCACGGTCAAGTATGATTTTTTTGTTGTTAAGGGATTTCCATTTCCACCACACAAAGTATAGAAGGGAATGGAAATCAACAAAAAGGGTACGCATTGTTGTAATATGGAGCTATCAGAGCCAATATTCAATGGATCAATAGGCCAAACATGTAAAACTCATCAGCCATCATCTTTGCACTTCCTGCTGACACTTGACAACAATAACGCCAGATGCTCCCTCCCTTTTGACACAGACCTCGTTCAAGGCTTTCTTTCTCCTTTTCAAGAAAGCCCGGGAATGAGGTTAGAGAGGGAGAGATATGAGACAGAAAAAGGGTGACAAGACATGGATTGGAGGGAGAAAACCAGAGAGAGTGAGAGGGAGAGAGAGAGAGAGAAATAGGCCTCAGAAGTAACCAATCTGATGGCAATTATCTTCCCATCTACACTCTAATTGAATGGCTGTGATTTGTCCATGGCTAATCTTGCTAATATTCTCCTCTTATAATCTGTCCCCCCATGCTGCTCCTTCTAAAACCACCCAGACGCAAACTCCATTTCCTTGCCTTGGCTGGAACACTCGCTGGTCATTTTTTTTGTCATTGCTGCAGCTCTTCATTAACACCTCTTTTCTAATTCTCCTTGTCTCACTTTCTAATTCTCTTTCTCTTTCACACAGAATACACTTAAAGCTAGAGGTAGTAGGGTGGGGGTGCGGTGGTGATGGGCGAGGGGGGGCATATACTGATTGTGGTTGCCACGGCAACAGCCTGTCCAGTGGGACCCTTGGTGGTGTCATAACGGGGAAGAGAGAGAGTGCAAGGGAGTCTAGGGGCCGGACCTGCTCAGAATGGCATTCCATTAGAGCTAATATACCTTTCTGGTTAAGTAATGAGCTGCCTCGTTAACGCACAATCATCCTCGTTAAGATGGGCTCTCCAGTAGAGAGACGGTCACACCAAGGCTAATTCAGCCAATTGGGCTCGAAGCAGAGAATTGGTGAGCTTGTAATTACCTTACTGCTCACTCTGTGACTGTAATGTGATTGAAAACTATTAGTATATTATATATATATATATATATATATATATATATATATATATATATATATATATATATATATATATATATATATATATATATATATATATATATATATATATATATATATATATATATATATATATATATAATATACACATAAGATTACCCCCATTTTTCAAGACTCATCTGTTTCAGGACTCATTTGAAATTGAATGTTAAATAATATAGTCATCAAATATAAGACGACTCCATTTTTTAGGATTTCTATCGGGAAAGATTACACTGCATATTCAGGCCAATAGTGTGTGTGTGTGTGGGGGGGGGGGGGGGGGGGGGGGTTAGAGAGAGAGACAGAGAGCAAAAGAGAGAGACAGTGGAAGAAATTCCATGCCATATCTTTACCTTTCAGCACACATCACACACACACAGTCACACACTCAAGCAAATCAGAACATACAGTACACTTATACCTCCACTATGGTATCCTGCTTTTGGTTTTACAGAAGAAAATATTTGTATTTGCTAAATGTCTTCATGAAATTGTAAATAAGTGGCTTATTGTCGATATCAGCCGACGTGGGAGTCTATCTAATGCGATAGACTCCTGTGAGATGGATAGAGATGGATTGCTGAGGTGGAGCACCACACATACCATCAGCTCCCAGTACTTCCTGCACGATTTGCCACACCCAAGCCATGCTACTCATATGCTGAGTTGGCGATACCTGGAATCAAGCTCTACCGACTGAGGTTCCCTGTCTACGAATTTTAAACAAGTACAAATTATTCATGGTGTCGTCTATGATCTACCTATTCTACTCCAACTACTACTTCTACTGTTATTACTACTTCTGCTTCTACTTCTTGTCTAGTACT
>CM076980.1:30152342-30167342 GCA_039105355.1 Benthosema pterotum | reverse complement strand
ATTTAAAGTGGAATTCCACTCATTTTCAACATTTTACTGAAAACGTCCACCATTCTGACTCACTTAATTGTTGACTAGTAGTAGGCTAGGCTAATTTTCTTGTTAAATGGACGGATCGTGATTCGTGCAGCCAAAACTAGTTGAAATGATATATTTGATATAAATGATATATATTTTAAACTGATCATTAAAAGCGTATAAATCAAACGTATGAATAGCTATATTTTAAGGCACATGCACACTAGCTGGCACCCATGCTCAAACGCTTGCCTGGTGCTTGTATACCATTAATTATGTTATTTCATGTTTTATATTCTTCAGCCTTTATTACAATATTATAGTCTTTAATGTGTTTGTGTTGTTGTTGTTGTTAACCTATCACCGTAAAATGCGTAAAAAGTGTGTATAGCCATAGGCTATACACACTTTCATGAGAGGTAAATGAATCCTCCCGCTCTCCTCGCCTCTGTCTGACTCTATTCCTAAATCCTTTCCTCTTTCCTCCTCTCCTCTCCTCTCCTCTCCTCTCCTCTCCTCTCCTCTCCTCTCCTCTCCTCTCCTCTCCTCTCCTCTCCTCTCCTCTCCTCTCCTCTCCTCTCCTCTCCTCTGTGGGTGTTAGCAGGAGAGGATTACTCACCGCTCTCACCTCGCTCTCCTTTGTTGTTGACCTTCTATGCTCCTCTCTGAGGCCTCTCCCTAAACACCGCCTCTCCTTCCTTCTCTCCCCCTCTTCTCTCCCTTATTCTCCCTTATTCTCTCTCTCCCTCTCCTCCCAGCTGGTGCTCCTGTCCTGCACCCCCCTCTGTCTGTAAATATTGTTAGCTAATTTGTGTTAATAGCTATAGCTGTGCAAAGATATAGCCTACTGAAATACTGTTCAGGATATCTCCGGTGATTCAATGTTATTATGATCATTATTATGTTGTATTCTCAAGTTAAAGTGAACGATTGAGTATGTCTCCTTGCACTATTTCCATCCATCCTGCTTTCTATTTTTGACAGGGCCAGGCCAGGCCAAGCCAGGCCAGGCCAAGCTAGGCCACATGCCAGGCCAGGCCAGGAAGATTAATTGGACTAATGGATAT
This sequence comes from Benthosema pterotum, assembly GCA_039105355.1. Classification (NCBI taxonomy): domain Eukaryota; kingdom Metazoa; phylum Chordata; class Actinopteri; order Myctophiformes; family Myctophidae; genus Benthosema; species Benthosema pterotum. Next base: position 30,166,257 of record CM076980.1, on the reverse strand, counting down.
TTAGCCACCCATGGTCCAGGCTTTCTTGTGATGACTAAGAGGCAGAGGGTAGTAAAAAAAAAAGCCACACAGTATAGAGGCAACACAAGGCCCAAAACAGCTCACATGAAGTTGCTTAGGTAGAAGCTCACGGTTCATTTAGACAGGGGTGTACTGTAACTTGTAACCCAAGTGATAAATTTGTAAAATAAAATAAAATAAAAAAATAAATAAAAATAAAATAAAATAAAATAAAATAAAATAAAATAAAATAAAATAAAATAAAATAAAATAAAATAAAATAAAATAAAATAAAAATAAAATAAAATAAAATAAAATAAAAATAATAATAATCAAAATAGTGTAGTATTTGTTAAAAGTATTTGTTAAAATGACCACCAGTTGTTGTTTGAGTGGTGGGTGGCAATCTGCCTGTTGTGTGATAAAGGTAAAGGAGGTGGTGTTAGGGGAGGGGATAATATTGGAATGTCATGTCACTTCTTCACTTTTTGTGCATGTTTGACTGTCATGGTTTCAGCCTTCAGGAAGGAACACTAAATACAAAAGGAAGACATTATTGTACACCAGGTGATCTAATTAAGTAAGGCTACTTCCTTTCTCCTCATAAACGCATGAAAAACTGGAAACAATACAAAAATAGAGGGTTTAAGCATTTAGGAAAACTAAGACTGAGTAGTAGAAACTACTACCAAGTGTATAGTACTATACAATTGTAACCAAATGGTCTTGTTAATTATTATCATAGTTACTACAAATGGATACATTAACACAGTGGCATTTTCCGGGGGTAAGGGCAAAGTGTTTTAACCGCATGCCATGGCACTAATCACACAATTATTTCTTAAATATCTTGTTGCCTGGGAAACAAGCTAATAATAATAATTATGTTTTAACCCAGTCCTAAATGTTCAGACCTTGTTGCAAGGAGATCTGTAGAGAAATCCCCACAGTGCCTGACTGTATAAGATACTAATGTAAGTTTACTCCACTACACCACTAACCTCACATTATGAAACTTCTCAATCTTTTTAAAGACAAATGGGTGCGATTCCCGATCGCAGTGGTGTAGCCAGGTATGGTGTAAGTCCTCTCATTGGCTGCATGGCAGCAAATCAGGTTTGGGGCCGTGCTCATTGGCTGCAAGGCAGCAAATCAGGTCTTGGGCCTTGAGGTAGGCCCGAAAGCCTATAGAGCTGCGCAGTGAAGTCACCGCCCCTGTTCCGGAAGTCTTTTCCCAATTCATTTTTCTCATAGACTTTTCGAAAATAATTTATATCAAGACGATTACGCCGCGGACAAAGCCAACTCGAGTCGTGACGAATCATGATGATACACACAAACTTTTAAGACAATAAAATAATTTCTAAGATATAAAACGAAACAAAAAGTCTTGTATCATGCCGTTTTCTACTTCTTCCCAATTATATATTATATGACGATATTGTGTTTGTTGTCATGATTTGTCACGACCTGAGTTGGCTTTGACCGCGGCGTAATCGTCTTGATATAAATTATTTTCGAAAAGTCTATGAGAAAAATGAATGGGGAAAAGACTTCCGGAACAGGGGCGGTGACGTCACTGCGCAGCTCTATACCACCAGGCCTAGGCCTGGGGCCTACCAAATAACTATCCATAATAATTAAAACCAGTCATCAAGAGCTTCAACTCATGATGAACACCAGGGGAGTACAGTACAGTAACATTTTTAATTGGGGGGTCAGGTGATTTATGGACCTGTTGACTTGCAGGTTTTAATTATTCTGGGTAATTATTTGGTAAACTCAGGCCCAGGGCTGGTGCTATAGGCTTTCGGCCTAACCCAAGGCCCCAGACCTGATTTGCTGCCATGCAGCCAATGAGAAGACTTACACCATACCTTCTACACCACAGTGATTGAGAATTGCACCCATTGTCTGCCGTTTCCTACATGACTTGCCACGTCCACCGTAGTCAAGTCATGGGTCTTCAACATTTTTTGGTTGAGGCGTACTACATAATGTATAAATCTGTGTTGGAGATGGGGAATTTATACAGTAGAATGCTAGCAGACTTATTGTATATATCTTTTCTAGTAATATGTTAGAGTCAGGTTAATGTATATTTTCAGACATTTAAAAGCTTGATACCAATACTTGATCTGTTTCTTGGTCTAGCTGCTCTTTTCCAAATATGAGAACCATTGCTTCACATGCTACACTTCAAGCAAGGAAAGACACCCACTGTGATGGATGAGAATCTTAGTCCCCACAGACAGTGTGCATGTACAGCTCTGCCCAAAGGGGTGTTTCCTATGTTTACATTTCTAATGGTGTATTTTCTGTCCCTCCTTTGTGGTATGCAGTGCAGTAAGACAGAGTGTGTTTGCTTCTACTTTTCCGTATTGCAACGACATGGTCTGTCAGCAGATTACAGTACACACAGTCAAATGGTACTGCAAATAGGAACCAATCAATCTTCCACATATTGTACAATGTGTAACTTGTGCTATGTTGTAATTTATGTATGCCATGCAGAAAAAAGTCAATCGCTGTCATCAGCCTAGTTGACATCTTGGACATACACGCTGTTTGTGAGCAACATGACTGTCATATTTGTAAACAATAAATGTGACTTGTCACTCCGATGGCACTGACATGAATATTTACATCTGCAAGATAAACTCTTTAGAGCACACTATGGGCTTTTGCAGATAATATATTTGATGTAGGGGCAACTATGCATAATGCTGATAAGAGCTAACTTCAGGTTATACCTCTCTGAGAATGTACAGTACAATTTTGGTCATCGTTGGACAATACAACAATGATAACATGACTGACAATCAGGTCTGTTCAGTAAGGTAGACTGTTTAAGGCAACAAAATGAGTTAACTTACAGTTTAACCCCATGTTAACTCTATTTCATGCTGTGCTTAGTATATTTAAAAATAGCTCTTGAAATAGGCTATATGCACACTCACAGAGACTGATAGATTGAAGTAGACATTACACTGTACTGTACAGTACTGTAAGTATTGTAACTGTGGTTAATTGTATCAATACTTTATGTAAAATACATCCTGGTACAGTATGTTCCCTACATCATAGTAATAGTTCACTGTGAAGTTATTAAAGTTAAAGTATCCATTAGAACAGGGGTGGGCAATTATTTTTCCCAAGGGGCCAAATGACATACATAAAATATTGTGGAGGACCAAGACTAAAGGCTGAACTAATTTAATTTCAAGATAAAGGGAAGCGTAAAACAATAATTTTGACTCCAGGGCCCTCAATTTATTCATTATTTGACCCACAGAGGACCACCATTTGATGACAATTTAGCCCCACAGACCCAAAACTAAACATTTATTTTGTTTTTTGTCCACAAACCAGGCTGGGTTTTACAAACAACAGGATAACATAGATCAAAAATGCCCCTTTTTTTTTTTTTTTTTTCTTCTTTTTCTTTTACTTCTTTTACTATCTGATTGTGTAGACTTTGGGCTCATTCAGATGATGAATATTTTAACTCTTGAGAGTGCAAACATGAAACCACATGGACCCGCAAGGGTCCATTTGGTTTCATTTTTACGCGCTCAAAGAGTTACATCTGGTTAACCAACTAGTTACATAATTATACTTACAGTATTTAGGCTACATCTTTCTAATGATTAGAAAGATGTAGCCTAAATACTGTAAGTATAATTATGTAACTGGTTTTCACTACCCAGACTACTGATGTTTTTATTCGGGGTCTGGAAAGTAACAGCTGTGCTAAAACAATGAATCTAAAATAAAGCAACGTTCATTATTATTATAATAACTTTATTTAAGCATAAACCAGAAAAAATACATCTTTAAAGCTGCTGCAGATAGAGACAATGACCCATTTCGGGCCAGCTTGTTCAAAGCACAAAGAGGTACAAACAAGCGAAGCCACCGCTCAACAAACTGCTACAGTTCAGCTCTCAGCACGACTAGACGACGACAAATATACGTGTCTGCCAATGTCCTTCATGTTATACAGTATATACTTAACCACCACAACTCTCTGGTCTTATAGTGAAAGAGACTTGAGTCACAAATGCTCTCAGATAATAAGGCTCACAGATAGGCTTTGGTCTACTGGTGTCATGAAGGAATGGCGGTGAGGGTTGCATTGTAGGCTTTCACTGAACCAAATACTATACAAGTTAATTTTGAGTTGCCCTTGTGATAGGAATGCTAGACAGATAGGGATGCTATATGGTTGAAATGGGTAATAACTGCCCTTTAATTGAAAAGGTTACCTATTCTTGTTCTTGACACCCGCCCTTGCACAGGCATAAAATGACATTTTTATGTCATTTTAAAGTATATAGGTATACTATAGGACAGTAAAGATATATTGGGCTTAAGGACTAAAATATTATACATCAGGCCCAATTTTCCAATGAATATAGGTTATGTGTAGTTCTGTACTTTTGCCAATTTAATTACATTGTCTCAGACTGCTTGACCTTTTTTCTAACACTGAGTTGTAAATGGCTCTATTGAAGTACTGGTTATAAACTGGGGGCTGATATTTATCAGGTTTTCTCAGTCTATATCAACTGCTTTGAGACAGTTATCAAAACACTGACCTCATTCTTACAGCAGTGCCTCAATCCCCACACTATTAAGGCAATTGGCAATGCAGTTTCACTTGTCACTGTTTGTCAACATAGAAAGCAGAACATTGAACACAGTTCCACTCAAATTCCACTCAAAATAAGATTTTTCTCTCAATTGTACATTTCCCCTTCCCATTGGCACAGATGTTCATAATGTAAATCCTACAGCATTGCATTTGTGCAAAAGATAAGGGCCAGGTCGCCAGCTTGATGGGTGAATTATGGGAGTGTGCCACTACCCTCCCCAAAATTGAAGAGTAAACAAGATCACGTGCTGTAATTCCATCTCATACCTGCAAAATTGAGAACACAATACTCACAAACATATTAAATGCTCCAGGGCTCCAGGGCACGGTTGTCAGGGTCAGGAAAAGGTTGTCTGGGTGCATGGTGAGGCAAGAGGGAGAGGGAGGGAGGTAGATGATTTAACTGTTTCGAAGATTGCACTTGGACTGTAAATCCACTTTTTTTCAAATATGATGTTCCACTTTGGGTTGAAAATATACAGAGATTGGCAAGAAAATAACCCCAAATATTGACACTCTCCCCAAACCCCCACACTATTGACACACACAATCAACGTTCACAATAGATTTAGTTTTTGCTTTCAAGATATATTTTCTCCCATATAATGTAATTAATCCACACACACACACACACACACACACACACACACACACACACACACACACACACACACACACACACACACACACACACACACACACACACACACACACACACACACACACACACACACACACACACACACACACACACACACATTATAGTTTATTTTATTTTATTTTTTTACCCTCTCCCTTAAAATGTATTGTGATGCGCCCACTTTTGGGCACTGCACCAAAAATTGAGAAACATGATCCAAGCCATCAGTACAAAAATATGGTAATATGGTAATAGGTAAATATATACTGTAAGTCCCTATTCCCTAAAGTATTCCAATCAAATGGCTCTGATAAAAGGTATACCTGGACCCTTTTCCTTACAAAGTAAGACTCATACTGTACCATTGTTAGACCATTAATATACAAAACACTTTAACACTTCAAGAAGCAAACACTTGATAATTGTCCTCGTTTTTTTGTGAATACAAATATAAAATAAGGCAAAGCCTCATTAAAAGGAAACATTTGTAGAAGAAACCAGTTTGACCGCACAGATGAATCCTGTAGCTTTGTTATTCCAAACAAACTCCAGCAGCTGACTTCACTAATTCGTTTTAACACACTTCAGCCACAGTGAAGGTAAGTAATTTGTTAAATTGTCTGCTGGAGTGGTTGGAATGAATCACTGCAAGTCCGCATTGAGTGTTTGGACTACACTGACCTAGATAGACCAATAGAGCAGGGTTTCTCATCAAAGTGCACAGTGGGCGGCACTGTGGCACACTGGACTTGGGTAACATGACATCAGTCCAGGGATGTGGAATACTTATATTTGAAGTCACAAAGATGGAGTAGAGTACCATGATTTTTCTTTTTTAGTTTTTCATGTGTTTATTAGGAAGACAGCACTTCATTAGCCATGTGCAATGATGTCTTCGCTTTGTATTTAGGGTTTCTTCGTGGAGGCTGAAACCTTGACTTTTAACTTGACAAACAGACCTGATTTTTTTTTAATTGATTGCCTTTTTATGGCAAATGTTCTCCCGATATTCTCTTGTATTCTTTGTGACATAATGCGTCTTGAGGGGGAAGAGATCGAAATATTTATGTACCCAAAATGACATAAATGCGTTGTGTTATAAATAAGGCTGTTGTTAATTTTGTTGATTAATCTGATCATTGAGCTGATCACTGAGCATTTTCTCATTGAAAAAAAAAATGGGTAGAGCATGGTTTTAGTTCTATGAGCTATACAGCTCCAGGGATCTACAAGAATTGTGGGCTTATAGATCACCTATTAGGATAAATATTTAAAAGATAAACAGATCTTTTTCCCCAGATTTTGTTTCAAGGCATATTTTGGACATAATTCGAATGAGCCAGAAAAAGTTGAGAACCACTGCTAAAGAGATCTACCAACACTCAGAGATCAAGAGACATTGGTTTTCCTTATTTCCCTTCTAAATAGCACAGGTTGGCAATTATGTACATACAGTATATGCCCAAAATGTATAAATATTACAATGAAAACCTCCCTATAGACCATGATGGAGGGGCACCGTCTCTACTGGACTTGAGCCACAAGAGACACCACCAGTTGCTGTGTCGAATGTTGCGAAGTTCAGTAGAGCCAAATCATGATGAAGCTATTCTATTGGCACAGAATCTTAAAACAAACCTGATATCTTCCAAACACGATGAATTATCATGGATTGGCAATTCCGTAATACAACACCAGTGAAAGCCACACCTCTGTCACGGTCAAAACAGTGGCAGTGTAATAATTCTGTACAGATTTTGGGCTTTTCTATAGGCGTGTATGTACGGAATTGCCAATCCTTGCTATTTCACTGTGTTTTGGTGAGATGGGGGCTGCTGTGGCTGTCTGTAGCACACCAAAGGCTTCATTAGAAACACTGAATGTATGAATGGCAATAAACAATGTAAACACATTCATTCACATACCATTCATCTATACAATCTTGAGGTCAAATTGCTCTCCCCACCATACCCTCAAAAGAAAATCTTTGAAGCAAACATTAAAAAAAGAAAGATAAAACAAAATATATTTTGTTACAATTTCTGTGCTTTTTGTGTTGTGCACTGCTTTCAGTACAAGAACAGCTGACATTTTTATTTTCAAAGGGGAGCCACAGTTAGCAATTACCTCATGAAGGGCCGATGGTGTAGCCTACTGTGGACAGAGTTCTGATGTTCATGTTCTCAGTTACAACTAACTAACATGGTTCTGAACATCACATAAACCAAATGTCACTAAGGCATAATATATTGCTGCATTGTTTTAAAAAAATGTTCGTATATAAACTTTTATTGGTATCAATTCTGAATCCTGGTCAATGCCTGCGACCGATTTACCAGTTTGGACAGTTTGGAATTCTTGTACCCTCACAAAAACTTGCAGTAATCCTGGTCTCTAGACTGCCTCCCTCTGGCCAGCCTGAGCGCCTGATGGAGGGGAAAGGGAGTCCTTGCACACGCTACGTCTAACCAGGGAGACTCCCCCCCGTCAGGTGAAAAGAAGGCAGCTTGGACTCCTCATGCATTGAAGGAAGCAAGAGGCCAATCCACTGCCTCCCAGGCTGACGGAGGGTATGTAGAGCCCAGGATCAAATAAAAAATTGGCACCGCTCAAGGTGAAAAAAGGGTTTCAAAAATCAAAGGATGAATTGTTTTAAAACAAGGAATTCAAGAACGACTATTTGGAAAACTGCACAAGCTTGTAGCACCCCAACACGTTTATCCTAAACCATGAAAGGAAGCATGATTTCTTTGAAGCATAGTGCCTCTGACTAGGCCCTTGGGTCTCTGGTTCAGTACAAGTTTAGTGGTGTATTCTGGCTCAAATACACGATTCGTTCTTATTTCCCTACATTTAATTAATTATAACATGAATATAGCACTGTATACTAATTGTATATTGTTGGCAAATCTAAACCATCCCCTCAAACTATTTATCATTCGGATATCAGAAAATATGAATACAGTATTTGCAGTGTTTTTGAGCTAAATAACAAAATTGTAGTATTTTAGTAATTTTGAGGTATAATTCATTGTACACTGAAACTGCATGGCACCAAATGTAAACAACAAAACACTGTATTTGCCAGACAACGCAAAAACAGCCGAAAATCACTGGTCATAGATGTTGGTTCAGTACAATGAATTTGAGGTAGAAAATTGTTGTCATCAGTACAATAAATGCAAATGTAATACAGCCAATAAATGTAAACCTTGCATGACTGGTCAGTTGAGCAAACACTTGTTAGTGAGCTTGCATTGAATGTGCTGTAGTCAAATTTACCTCCATTTGAGGAAACACATTAATGTGAACATCAGAACTCTTAGTACTTAGTAGTGCCATCATCCCAGCCCTCATAGAGACAGCACAGTGAATGCAACAGTGAAGGCTCATTCATACTTCAGGGTGTAGTTGAAACGTTATCACCACTTCAGATGAAAACCTTTTCACCTGAAACAGTGAAAGGAGTTGAGGGACATCCCATGGGGTGGAATGAACGGGGTGAAAGTTCCAGGGTAAAGGGACTGTAAAAATAGAATTTTGTCTGTGGCGCGGTGGAAGCTGAATCACCGCGGCGCCAGCAAATGACATAATGACATAGTTTTCTAACCCTTAAGAACTACAACACAGTTTCACCCTTTCACCCAAGTATGTATGAGCCTTAACATTACATGACATCGAAGGCCTAGCTCTCTACTGGCTCTTTCCAACTACACAGAATTAAGTGCACCATAAACTGCAGTGCTGTGAAAGATATTTCACAGATTTGTTTCCATATACCCAATGCGATTATTAGTCTGACACTAACCTTAACCTAAATCTAAACACTTTTGAAAGCCACAGGTGAGCCACGTGGTCGTACTAACTGGATGTCAGACTAACATGTTCACACCTGTTTCAGATACGGCTCTCATAACTTAATTTGCTCAGGAGAAATAATACTAAGCACTGGGTCGCAGGGCTTAGTTGGTACTATTGTTCTGCTTATGGTGGAACAAACACGGAAGTAGAGCATCACAGCACTTCAGTGGGTTGGTTCTGTAAACTTTCAGCTTAAGCATAAGGTTGTGAAACGTTTACCCCTTTGTAGTCGAAAAGAGCCATTCAGCATGATGCTCTGTGACATCACAGTGACGTCTCAGTAACGTCACAGCTCACTGACTCTCTCGCTGAGCAGTCCCATGTCCTCGTCCTCCTCCTGGTAGCGTAGGGCACCGCGGTTGTGCTCGCCGTGGAGGCCGCCGGCAAGGTGCTGGGGGTAGTCCAGGCCTGACTGGTTAGCGTGGTGCCTCCAGCGAGGGTCGTCGCTCTCGTGGGTCAGGTAGCGTTCGTTCATTCTGCACTCCAGGCTGCGCAGGTCCAACCACATCTGGTAGTCCTGCAGCATGCACGCCCGCATGTGCATGCACGTGCGCGCGCACACACACACACACACACACACACACACACACACACACACACACACACACACACACACACACACACACACACACACACACACACACACAGGTGGGCAGGAAGGTTAGGCTAGAAGAGAGATTCTGTATTTTAATTTATTTGTTTCACATTACAAAACATTCTCATGATTTTCACAGTTAATTCTTCTTTTTTTCCCCCTTGATTCACTTCACACGGTGGTCATGTATTGCTAAACCTTTCAGGCACATAAAGCATCACTCAAACTAAATAGTTCAAGCGATTTTCATTGGTTCTGCTCTGTTGAGTCGGACCTATCCATGAAAACATCGCCAAATACAGACAGAAAGAACACAGAACGCAACTAATCAACCTGACAGTGAGGCCATGTGAAAGTGCACAAAGGTTCACTGCTTTATTCAGCTGTGTGCAGTTCTCAGAACAGCAGGATCTCATTTCTTCTAAATCAGGAGTCTTCAACATTTTAGTTGAGTGGACACAACATATTGTGTACAAATGTGTTCAAACGTTCATACAGCTTCACATGTATGTATGAGGGACATATTTACATATCCTGACCTAATATACAAAGCTTTACTGAACTTATTTTCTTTTCTTTACATTATGCATGATAATAGGACACTAAGTTTGACTATTCTTGGCATTCTTAATGAATCCCCATTGCGATTAGTGGTGTGTAAAGTTCCATCAATTTATTTTGTGAAGGGAAGTAGTTACTGTCTCTTTGGCTGTGTGGCTTAGTGTCCCATTGGTCATATATGGCATCTCTCTCCAATTGGCTAAGAGGCCAGACAATCATGCAAATCTAGCCAATTGACGATATTTAGACCGCATCCATCTTGCCAACAGAGTTTCGTTTTAAGTACAGCAACATCCTGCTTCACATTCAACAGTTGGTAGGCATGGGCTGTTGAGTGATCTAATGAACAATTCCAAACTGCGACACTTAGAACACGCATCACCTGCAAGGACAGAAAGTAGCTCATAACATGTCTGCAGATTTTAATGAAACAAAAATCTTTGAGGCTTGAAAGAGAATAATTCAAGCTGAGTTATTCTTGTGAGTTTGACATTGTGTAATACAATCAGATAGGACGTTTCTGTTTGGATGAATGGGCTATAACGTGGGAAGTTACACGTTGTTAGCACCTTGTCATGTACATGGCAAGATGGCCGCCGCGTGAATGAGGTCAGTAGACCACTTGACAAGACTAGAAAGTCTGATCATTGATGAGCTCTGTAAGCTGAGTCTCTCTCTCACACACACACACTCGCTCTGTCGGTTAATTAATTGGAACATTCTACAAGTAAATTGGACAAGAACTACTTAATTTTAAAGTGTGTGTGTGTGTGTGTGTGTGTGTGTGTGTGTGTGTGTGTGTGTGTGTGTGTGTGTGTGTGTGTGTGTGTGTGTGTGTGTGTGTGTTGTGAACTGAGCTCTGAATTTGCTTAAGTGTGACATGTGACTTTGTGGAAAGTAGCCAGTCGAAGTTGTCATTGTGCTAAATAAGAGATGTGGGAACAAAGAAAAAAGCATGAACAGAGTCAACAGACAAAACTTTCTTAATGTATTTGAACTAAAGTTTGAGCTCCAAAGGCAAAACAATCTCCATGAAATTGAAGCAAATTTTCTCATCAGAAAAATTTTCATGTGAAAGTAGAATTGCAAGCACACTGCACAGTGCACGGCCACCTATGCAGTTTTAGCCGAAGTAAAGTAATGCTGCTGTCTGTGTGGGGTACTACAGAGGTGTCAGGTCATATGGGAATGGTGGCGTGCAAGAGCTGCTCAAAAAGTCTTCCTCAGATTCAGTGTAAAGGCCTACACACTGCACTGCTACTTGTACCGCTTGAAGCTCCTCTGAGAGCTTGGAAAGTGACTTAGATTGTGGCCGCTATGTTTTAATTTCAGCAAACCATTTTTTGAGGTCAAGTCACAAATAAAAAGAGAGTGTATTCTACGGATACGCTATTATATCTTAGTCTGTCAGTCAAATTTTCAGATTATACAATGTCAAATTACGTTGTAGAAACAGTAAGTGAGGCTTGCACTTGCAGTAGCAATTTCTATCTAAGCAGTTCAGTGCCGCTGATTTTGTGACAAAAGCCAGACAGTCCCCAGCTGTTTCAGTGACTGATTGCAAGTGATTGAAGCCTCTGAGAAATGTTTGCTACATTAGGTATAAGAAGAAAACGATGGGAACGATACTCTGACAGTAGCGTTGCGCTTACTGATGATGTTATAAATAAGGATTATGCACACAGTGTTGGGCAGTAACTAATTTTAGATTACATATTACTGTAATATTATTACTTTTGCTCCAAAAAGTAAAGTAACGAGATTACTCTGCAAAAATGGGTAATAAGTAACGCATTACTTTGCAAGTAACGCCAAGTTACTTTTTAAAATGAGCTTGTTGTTGCATGCAAAAATAGAACAGATGTACAAGCTATTGACAGGTACTGTAACAACAGAGATGTGCAGTAGATTGTAGATCCAGTCCACACGCTGCATCCTGCGCAGTTATGTACACTACAAATCGCATTGCTGCTTTATTTTGTAATAAACGGATTATGTTGTACTTCTATAATTTTTCAAAAGCGGTGTTGAGAACTTGGGAAAGTAATAACGTAATATGTAATATATTACTCTTCAAATCCAGTAATAAGTAAAGTAATGATATTACTTTGTCTAAGGGGTAACGAGTAAAGTAAAGAAGTTACTTTCCTAAGTAATATAGACCAACACTGTGCACAGAACTGGCTGGAACATGCAAGGGTTTAAAACAACTTCCAGATTTGCCCATTCACATGATCTCTACAGTAGGCACATAGGCCTACTGTATAAAATACTGTCTTAGTACCTGTAGCCAGGGATGGCTGAGTGTTTTGTCCACGCTGTATCGTTTCCTCATCTTCACTTGCAGCAGGTTATTAATCAGGTCTAAGGCTGAGAGAGCGAGAGAGAGAGAGAGAGAGAGAGAGAGAGAGAGAGAGAGAGAGAGAGAGATTTCATTAATGCAGAGGTACTCCTCAAGCAACCAAGACAACAAAGAAATTACTGTATGAAATGCTGTTAAAATATAGCCTTAAAATATACAGTCCATTTTTAAAGGCTAAATAACATGAAATTAAACCTTTTTTGTGTTTTTGGTGCTCCCATGTGTGTCCCACAAATTATCTACCGGTAGTTTGAACATTAAGTCTTTAATTTCATATAGGAACAGCTTGTTTGCTTTTGGCCTCATAATGATGTCATCAATGTACCTTGTTTTGTATAATTCAGCCTCTCCTTCAGTCTTCAGTTCCAAGTTTGCATTTCCACTTTGTTTATAATGTCCAACATTGTTGTTTTCTAAGTTGACATGGAATTTAAACAAGCCTAGTTTTATCTAGCATTGGTATTATAATGACTCAACTATAAAATATCCTCCCTACCAGTGCCCCCACCATCTCAGGACATTGTGGAGCTACAGCTAAACTGTACAAAAAGAAATAACAAGCACTGGTTGTATCAGTGGTGATTGAGTCTCAAATCATTCGAAATAAGTTTGAGGGACATATACAATATGATAATAGTATTAAAGATATATATGATGATAAGTATTAAAAACAATTTTAGAAATCCATGTTATTTGCACTTTAAATGAGATGGCAATGCAATACAATCACAGTGGCATATTTGGCTAACCTTATTTTAAGGTGAGGCACTATGTTTGGGAGTGGGCAAAGTGGATAGTGAATACAGCAATGTTCCAGCAAAGCATTCATGCTGACAAATAGAATAAAGCTAAACCACAGGAAGAAGACTGGAGGGGATGTGAAAGAGAGAGACAGAGAAACCGACCCATAGACAAACATACTTGCAGAGGAATAACAGAGGCAGGGAATGGGTGAGGGAGGGAGAGGTGTATGGGAGAAAAGAGGAAGTTGAGAAGAGAGAGAGAAAGGGAGGGGAGGAGGGCAGGGGAAGAGAGAGGAGAGGAAGAGAGGGTGGGAGGAGAGGATTTAGGGGTGAGTGGCCCCCCGCGGTGGGGGCCACTCAGGGCTAATGAGCAGAGCTAACATGATGTTAACATTTCTTCAGGGGTCAGTGGTCTGAACAGGGGCCCCTGGCTTCCATAGGGGCCACCATCGCTTGGCATTACTCACATGAATGGACCAACAGATGAATGAACGCT
>CM076980.1:30094842-30142342 GCA_039105355.1 Benthosema pterotum | reverse complement strand
ATTTGTATAGCACCTTTCATGACATAAAATGCAGCTCAAAGTGCTTTACATTGTTATAGTACTAACTTGTGAAGTATGAGTGTCTGTTATAGTACTGAGTACTAGTATTGAGTTGTGTAGTATGTGTATGTCTGTTATAGTAATGAGATGTGAAGTATGTGTGTCTGTTATATTAGTGAGTTGTGTAGTAGGCTATGTAACAACAGACCACTGACATTAAACTGCACACTCCTGACTTCTCCTGATGTTTGCCACAGCTTGGCTTATGAAAACTCAAGCTACTGTATGTGAGTTCCTCGACCGTATCTGCAGTGTATATCCTTGTTGTTTGTACTCAACATAATGTGAGACTATTTTGCCATACAACTGTTGTTTATATAAACCTTGAGAAACCGTGAGAAGAGAATATTATCCAATATGGTTGAGATGTGGGACTTTTTTACTGGTAGGGCCGAGATCGAATCCCAGGCGTTACGATTTTTTTGTCCAATACAGTATCTTACCTCCATTCCTGCAGACTTCTCCGAGACAGTTGTTTGGAACTTTAGGAGCACATCTCTTATGGCAATTAAACTTGCAATCTGTGTGTGTGTATTTGAGGGTGAGAGAGAGAGAGAGAGAGAGAGAGAGAGAGAGAGAGAGAGAGAGAGAGAAGGGGGAATGCAAGGTCTGCAATAAGTGAATCCAATACATCATAACAAATTAACAATCTTTTATTTATTGAAAACAATTATTTCAATATCCTGTTCTATCCAGGAAAATGGCACTTGAAAAAGCAAGGTTATACATTAGCACAATCACTAGGCGTTGCTCACACTGCTGAAACTGAGTCAGTATGTGTGTTCTGTCGCTGTTTTGTGGGGAGAGGGGTGGCCGAGCAGCACAGCAGCCTTTCATTTTCAATGGGAGTCACATGGTTTTGACGAAACAGCCTTTTGTCAAAACCACGTTGACTCCTGCCCTCCTCTCCCCCAGAGCAGAGACAAAACACACATTCTCTCTCTGTTTCAGATGTGTGTCTGGAGCCTTGCATTACCTTATCTATATTATGCACTGCCTGAAGGTTGTGTACACACATTTTTAGATTTTCAGCCTAATAACTTGTAAACCCAAAACCTAAATAGTCAATCTTTATCCTCATTATAAACTGGAAAATAGTTACTATATATAGTGATTATTTTCCGCACTATAAGGCGCACCAGATTATAAGGCACACCGGATTATAAGGCGCACCTTTTAAAACTGTTTTCATATATAAGGCGCACTGGATTATAAGGCACAGAGAATAGAAGCTACTACAGTTAACACAGAATAGAAGCACCTGCAGTCAAACAATCCATATATAAGGCACACTGGATTATAAGGCGCACTGTGGATTTTTGAGAAAATTAAAGGCTTTTAAGTGCGCCTTATAGTCCGGAAAATAGTGACTATATATATATAGTTATTATACATTTCCATGTTTGGACAAATATCGGGTATAAATGGGTGGTGACCGAGTCAGACCGACCTTTACACTGCAGGCCTTGTCTGAAGAGTCCTTTGAGTAGTTTCTTGCAGTGCTGGCAGACGGTGGGTCTGGTGTACGAGTGGATCAGGAAGCTGTGGGGGACCTTGACCTTGGACAGTAGCAGCTTGTCCAGCTCGATCGGTCGGCCGATGTACGACACTGAACTAGACCGCCGCTCGCGGCCGCCTGGGAAACAATCCGCCATGCTCTTCTGATGAGGGGGAGGAGGAAGAGGTTAACTCAGAGGGATTACACTCACGGTGAGGAAAAAAGTGTCAACAGGGTGTTAAAGATGTTAAAGAGTATAAAGAACATACCTCTATACCAGGACTGAGTGGAGACTAGAACATAGGAAGCAAAGAAGAAATGAGGAGGAGAGAAGAATATGGAGAGGTGAAGTCAGTGGAGGTGAAAGATGGGAAGGAAAAGGGAAACGTTAATTAGTTGACACATTAACAGGTAATGCGATCCAATCACCTCTATCCCTGGTAACAACCCACATAACTGATCTACAAGCTTACGATGCCTTTCCCAGAATATGGGATATCTGGGAGGTAAAAAACCATCTTTAAAACCAGATTTCATTTATACCTGCCACTGGTAATCCTATAAAACAGACATGTCTTTCCCAAAGACTATGCAGACTGCAGCATTGTGCCAATTTTCAAACCCACGCAAATGTCTGACTCACTGGAAGTCAAACTATTTCTGGTTTTCCAAAAGCAGCATGTTCTATGTCCACGAAAACCCCTGCTGTGTGAGTGTGCGTGAAATGCATGTGTGTGAGTGTGCAGCCAGTAAAACACGTGACCTGAACATTGCATCACAAAGTATGAAGCCAAAGAACAACTTGTCAAAGTGCATTGCCTTCCACAGCATTTCAACCTTGTAACTCTACTACTTGTATGATGCTGTAGTTTTACTAGGAATGATCAAGTAGGGTAGTCATTTACAGAGAAATAAAACTCAAAAAAGACAATATTGAGATACACAGAAGAACAGGCTTGGAATAACATACTCATCAAGTTGCCTTAGGGAGAAGGATCTCTCAACCTAATCTGAGATGGACTTGTACTTGCCACGATCACAAACTTATTTTCAAACTTATTTGAAAATTTGTTGAGAGCACTCTAGTCTGCCAATACTAGTGTGAAATGCATTCTGGACTATATGCCTGTCTGAAGCATCCTTGATCAAGTGGGCGGATCAAGTTGACATCCGAGACTTTGGATTGAACTTGGCCAGATAGACAAGTATTACTGCTGGGCATCAAAATATTTGAGTGCGGAAAAAAAATCCCCATGAATGACACCCACCATGAAGCGTGTGCAATTCATTGAAAAGAAGTAATGCCTGCCAATTGCATGACGTGTACGCACCAGCAGCGATTCATCAGAGCTGCAGTGTGGTGGAGGGGGCGAGGGCTGAGGCCCTGAGGCCAGGTTGAAGGAGAAGCCCCCTCCTCCTCCTCCTCCTCCTCCCCCTCCTGGTAGCCCCAGGCCCGTCAGGGACACGTTGGACAGCCGGCGCTTTTTCAGTCCACTGCAGTTGTTCGGGATCTTGAAGGCACAGCGCTTGTGGTAATTCAACCCGCAACCTTGAGGGAGGGGAAAGTCCGTCAAATGAACACAGAAAGTGTGCATCAATTCTTCCACTCCATCCAGCCATTCGCCCACAAATACTCATATAAACACACAAGCATGCGTGCATGTGCATGTACAGTATATGCACACACAAACAGACACGCACATACAATATACTGTGCATGCATTGCACATATACTGTACATGCCCTCCATTGGATATCGGCACATACTGAGGAACTTCCAAAAGAGAAAAGTTCTACCCAGGTGGGAAAATGCTGTGTCAGCCCGCTTCCAGGAAGCGCTTGGCCTCGCGTAAAATGGAAGCTTTGCTTTCCATACACCACCTGCCTAAAACACAGGAAGTGACGCCGCGAGTCAGCAGCTTTCGGCTGCTGTGGAATCTCCAGTGTGCCTGCGTTTATTGGGGAGGGAGGCTGAGAAATGACTTCAGCACCAGGGACAGCGCCTGCGTGGAGCAGTGCTAATGCTGCATTCAAGACGACTTCAGTTTTGCAACTACTTTCAAATGGTTATCGGTAACTAATATCTTTTCTTTCACCACATCAGACAAACTATACAGTACCTTCACATTTGAGTCCCTGGCGGACCAGGCCCCAGAGCATCTCTCCACAGTGGTCGCAGAAGGCCGGAGCACGGTAAGAGTGGACCATCAGAGCATGGGGGCGAATCTGGAAGTCCTCCACTGTGGCTGAAGCTTCAATACACACATGCCACAAACATCAGGTGAACAGTTTCTTTATAGATTTTGATTATTACTAAAAGCATAAAAGCAAAAATCAAAAGCATAGATTAACCATTTCAGACATAGATTTTGGACATTCGAAAATAGCCAATCTACAAGCTCATAATCCTTCTTACCTGCTATTTTGAAATTACTTTTGTATACAATTGAAATCTACTACTTTTGGTACTTTAACTACATTTTTTATGTAAAATATTTTTCAAGGTTTTAATATTGAAAAATCAATTTTCAAATCTTCTGAGTTAGGAGGGCCCTGGAACTACATTTTTTCCAGATGGATGGCCAAATACAGTAAAATTATTTACTACGCGATCCTTGACATGAAAAGGTGGAGCACCACTGACATAAAAACACACAGAAAACTGTTACGATTTAGAAGCCATGTTTTTATGAATCATTCTAAAAGGGTTCAGTATAGTATACATACAAAAAAGAGTACTTTTCAACCAGTGATCCTTAGTGATAATTGAACTCGCATCCAGTACATACAGAAACCTGAAATCCTGAGTGCTAAGTGAACTCTAGGAGCATACGGTACATACAGATGTAACCTGCAATCCTGAGTGCTAATTGAACTTTAGGAGCATAATCCTGAGTGCTAATTGAAGTCTCGGAGCATGCAGTACATCCAGATGTAACCAAATACACTGGAACACTCTCTGTGTTAGTGTGTTTTGTCAATGTTTTGACTGCCTGTACAAGTGGCTGCTGCGAGCAAGTGTTTTGATTGGCTGCGGGATTGGCAAAGCCTGATGGGTAGTTTATGAGTGGAGAGCACAGCATGGGAACAGGATGTGTGTGTGTGTGTGTGTGTGTTCTCTCCCTCTCTCTCTCTCTCTCTCTCTCTCTCTCTCTCTCTCTCTCTCTCTCTCTCTCTCCTCTCTCTCTCTCTCTCTCTCTCTCTCTCTCTCTCTCTCTCTCTCTCTCTCTCTCTTCTTTAACCATCTCTCTGTCATCTATCTGTTTCTGTATGTATCTCTTCTCTCCCTCCTCTCTCTGCAAATGCAGACACACAAACATGCACGCACAATCACGCGCCGAACGCGCACACGCGCACATGCGGCGCCTCGGCGTGCGTTGGCCCTCTAGTAGAATACTGGCTGATTAGATCTTCAACGGCAGCAAATTACCTTCATTTATTCAAATTATTGTTTTTGCCTTTTGTTTGGAGGCCAAGATAGCTCTGAAGTCTGAACGAGCTCCCAAACTGTTATTACATGCTTCAGAAAATCAGTGTGTGTGTTTGTTTCATTGAAGGGCTCCTAGGTAGCCGTGGTCTAAATAAATCTCAATGTTTACTGTACATACTGTGGATGTGTGTCTGCGTGTGTTTATGTGTGTTTGCGTGTGCGTGTGCGTGCATGGTTGTGTGTGTGCAGTAGCTTGTTAACCCTAGCTGGAGACGGCATTCAGCTGTAAACAAAAGGGTTGTGTCCAAATGCAATATATAATACTAAATTGCTGTTGCTGGGAAGAAAACTCTTATCTCTGATCTATATGCTCTTACAGGACATGTTCTACTTCATCATGGCCGCTTGGCCCCCGAAAATATTCTTAATTACCTTTTAAAGTTAACTTGTATTAGTGTTTTGTTTCTGTTTTAATGCAGAAAACCAGCACTATAATTTAAAAGTAGCCTTACAAACTAATGCATGACAGGGAAATGTTTTCATTACAAGGACCCAAACAGATAAGGTTATTTCGAGGACCCCCAAATTGACATACACCACAGAAATTATGGGCAGCTGAAACAGTGCTCCCAAACTTACTTACACAGATTACCAATAGCTTTTGCAACTAGCCCTAAACCTAATCCTAATCCCTAACTAATGTTTGTATAGGTAGATGGGAAGAGATCCCCTAAAAGGCCAAGTGGTAGACTTCAACCCCTGACTGTGCACAGATGCATGATGGGACGCTGAGTTTTTAGTGTAACACCAGTCTTTTTTTTCCAACACCACTAAGACAGAGACTCGTCTGTTCCACCACTCACTTCACACAGGTGTGAATTTACATAGCCTGAAACTTTCTGGGTTTAGAGGGGAGCGGAAATCAAACTAGATCTGGAAACCGGGGGAGGCAGACTTCCTATTGGTTTACCAATCTATGAGCCTCCCCTTCCCCAATCCCATTTGTACGTTGTATTTGTAGCAATCTGCACATAACTTTCTACACCCAGACGCGTGCGCTATTGTATCTCTCTCTGTGTGTGTGTGTGTGTGTGTGTGTGTGTGTGTGTGTGTGTGTGTGTGTGTGTGTGTGTGTGTGTGTGTGTGTGTGTGTGTGTGTGTGTGTGTGTGTGTGTGTGGCAATGCGTTCCTGTGTGTTGATCAGCAGGAAGCCTTGCATTTGACACTGTTAAAAGTGTGTCTGAACACGCTCACTAGGCACCAGTTCCACACCCTGTGTGTGTGTGTGTGTGTGTGTGTGTGTGTGTGTGTGTGTGTGTGTGTGTGTGTGTGTGTGTGTGTGTGTGTGTGTGTGTGTGTGTGTGTGTGTGTGTGTGTGTGTGTGTGTGTGTGTGTGTGTGTGTGTGTGTAAGCATAAAGCATACACCTCCTCCATCCTTAAAGGTGGAGATGGTGCTCTCTTTCTCCCTCTCTCTCTCTCTCTCTCTCTCTCTCTCTCTCTCTCTCTCTCTCTCTCTCTCTCTCTCTCTCTCTCTCTGTAGTGACACATTTTTAATGATAGCTTCCACAGTTGATTGTACGCCAGCAAGTGACACACTATAACCGATATAGAGGTAGACAAGAACACACATGCATGTATGCGTGCACACACACACACACACACACACACACACACACACACACACACACACACACACACAGACAAAACGCTTCTTCTCAGTTCACTTTGTTCTCTCCTGGTGAAATGTTGTGAGTGTGTTTTAACTACTCATCAGCAACCCTCCCTCCCCCCGTTCTAATAATTGTCTGTAATTTACTGTAATTGCTGTCTTAAGTACTTTAAACATGGCATCCCTATTTCGTTATTATAGTCAAAGTAAAAGAATATAAATGTAAAAGAAATGCCAAAATATCTATTTTTCTTTTTCTTCTTCTTCTTTTTATTATTATTATTATATTATTTTATTATTTTAATATTTTACAACAGCGGTTCTCAACCAATGGTCTGAGGACCACAGATGAACTCTTATCTTTCTATATAATTCTAGGAATCATGTCTGTCTGTCTGTTACTTCCTGTGCTCATTTGTCCACGGTGCACGGATAGCCTCAATGAACCTTGCATAGCACAACCCTGTCATCCAGCATCATTTGTGCGCCGCTTACAAGCACCAAACATATACCGTCATTTACATTAATACATTTTCATTAAAATCTCATCTTCGCGCACAATTTGTCGTAGAACACGGGATCGCCTGCCCTTTTGCGTACAGCGCTCTCTGTCCTCGCTGTTCCGCCTGCCGGGCGCTGATCCACACATGGGCGGTGTCTCCCCACTTCTCTCACATCTAAAATATTTTTGGAGCAAAAATATGTTTTTTGACTTGACCTTTTGACACAGTCTCCCTGTGTGTGCATGGGCGTGTGTGCGTGCTGTGGCTGTGCTGTTGGGTTAAGGGTAAGTGTAATCCAGTAGCCTAAAGTGTTTGTATATGTAGATGCTAAAATGCTCTTATCTGTGCATTTTGACCCCCCAAAACCACCCAAAATTTCCAGCCGCCTGTCTCCAGGCAGCTGGGAAGTGACCTGGTCTAAGTAAAAAAATGCCTGGCCTGAGAAAAATGCCCCAGTCCAGCCCTGTTGTGAGTGTTGTCGCTTCATTTCTAGAGTCTAGACTAGGCAGTACACTAGAGTACAGCCACCACTGCTGCTATTTGTTTGCCTTCCTTGTTATGCTAGTGTTCCTCTGTGCTCACTGCTGGTTAGTCAACATCCACTCACGCTCATTAGTTTTTTAAATTTGTGGATGGTGAATATCATTACTCCCACACGGATCAGACGTGCAGTACAGCTATTTCATTCAGTGAAACAGGGGTCTGTCAGAAGCCCGTCAGTGGCGTCTGCAGACCCCCATTACAAAAGATAAGCCCCATAAGAGAAGATTTTTACCGATCTCAAACCGCTTGATTACAAGGTCCCTCACTTTGATATCCTCATATTGAGGATATGAGCTCCTCATGTTCTGCAATAAAACACGCAAAGGCAACAAACCCACTGCATGCTCCACATCTGGCCTCATACCTATACCCAAGAAAGGCGATCTTCAGCAGCCAGGAAACTACAGGGGTATCTGCCTATCAGCCATTGCTTCCAAAATCTACAACTCTCTTCTGCTTAACCGCATTACACCTTACATCGACCCTGTTCTCCATAGGAACCAAAAGGGTTTCCGGAAGAAAAGATGGACTCTACCACAGATCCTCGCCCTACAGAGAATCATTGAAGAACTCCGGGTTTCAAAGAAGAAAGCATCCATTGTCTTTGTAGATTTTTGCAAAGCTTTCGATAGTGTGAACAGAAAAGCCATGATGCACATCCTGCTCAACTATGGAATCCCAGAAGAAATGGTGAAAGCAATAGCAGTGATGTATGAGAACCCTGTCTGCTTTGTGCAGAGCATCGATGGACCTACAAAGGAATTCCAGACAACCACAGGCATCCTTCAAGGAGACACACTGGCTCCTTTTCTCTTTGTCATCGTCGTCGACTATGTCCTGAGGCAAGCGATGGATACCATCTCCTCCAGAGGCCTCACAATAGGCAGAAGATCTGGTCGTCAAAGTCAGAAGTGGCTTACCGACCTTGATTATGACATCGCACTGATCGCTGAACACATATCTGGCGCCCAACAGCTTTTAATATCACTAGAAGTGTCAGCAGCCAAAGTCGGTCTATTGCTCAATGCCAAAAAGACAGAATGCCTGCTTCTGAATGAAGACTCTGTTCATCCAACCATCCGGGCCATGGACGGCAGTGACATCAAAGAAACCGAGGAGTTCAAATATCTTGGATCATATGTAGTCAGTAGCAGAAAGGACTTCCTCACAAGGAAAGGACAGGCTTGGAGTGCGTGCAATAAGCATATGGCAGTCAGACATCTCCAAAACCACCAAGATCAGCCTGTTCAAGGCCTGTGTGGAAAGCATCCTCCTCTAGGTGCTGAAACATGGACTATGAACAAGGAGTTTCGGGAGCGTCTTGACGGAACATACACCAGACTCCTCATGCGTGTCCAGAAGCTCTCATGGAAGGACCATCCCACCAAAGTTCAGATCTATGGTGGCATTCCCCCCATCTCAGCAGTTGTGGTAGAAAGAAGGCTCCGCTTTGCTGGACACTGCCATAGGGCAAAAGACCAGGTCATCTCGGATATTCTTCTGTAGAGACTACCCTGCCCATCAAGAGGAACAAGACCACTCACTTTCCCAGATGTTCTGAGCAGGGACACAGGCCTGACTGTGAATGAACTTGGTGTGGCAATGAGCAACAGAGACCAGTGGAAGAAGCTTGTGTCGCAGATCTCAAGGGCACTCAAAGGATGATGATGACTTTGATATGCATTAGGCTACGGATCCCCATTTAATGACATTTCTATCTTTGGGATCCCCAATTTATTTATATTGCTAAATCACTGCTAGCTAGTGTTAATTTAGACCCATAAGGGTCCATTTGGCTTGTTATTATCATTTAGCTGGGGAACTCAGCAGTAGTGACCGGGAAACCACGTCAGGAACCTCTGTGTGATACAACTGCATCATTAGCCGGTAATTATTCTCTAAGATTTTCTTCTTTTATGAAGGAATGTGTGCCTGTGTGTGTGTGTGTGTGTGTGTGTGTGTGGTCCGCTCGCGCGTGTGTGCATGCGTGTGTGCTAAATAGCCTTCCTGGAGTGTTTATGTGTACAGTACACTACTGTCAGTACAGTCCTAGTCCTACATAAACCACATTAACACACGATGTGCATTTGACAACACATTTTGACA
Source organism: Benthosema pterotum (assembly GCA_039105355.1). NCBI lineage: Eukaryota > Metazoa > Chordata > Actinopteri > Myctophiformes > Myctophidae > Benthosema > Benthosema pterotum. The sequence continues at coordinate 30,132,532 of CM076980.1, read as the reverse complement.
CCCTGACACCCACACTGCGCGTCTGCCTTACTAACAGATGCTCATTTGCTCTCTGGCTAGCTCTGGTAATACTAGCACGCTTGTGTCAACAGAGTAATGCTAGCATGCCGGGTAGCGAAAATAACATGTCAATGTTCTCACGGATTCCTGGCTAACAGCTGCTTCCTGTTTCCTGCCTATAGTGTGTACGTGGATTTAATTGCATTTAACCCATACAAACCTACAGCAGATTCCTGTGAATCCTGACATTTTCTGAAAAAAAGTGTCAGTGGTTCTCAACCTTTTTCATGTAAAGGGACCCCCGAATAAACTATATAAAACAGGTCATTTTGACAGGCCTTTGTGGTCATAGTGAATACAGTACATATCTGTCATATTACTTTTAGCGATTCTCTTGGTTCTAATCGTAACTGTTGTAATTGTTACACTCGAGGGTGTGCTTTTACTTCATTTCATGCAGTTCTATGATATTTTTGCAAATCCAACGTCACCGCAGACATACATGAACTGACGTTAAAAGCACAAATAACATGCATTCCTAACACTAAATATCATATTGTCTATGTCCCTCAAGCTTATTTCTAATGGTTTGATCCTCAATCACCGCTCTGATATAACCAGTCTTGTCATTTCTTTTACTTTAGCTGGAGTACCACAATGTCCTAAGGTGGTAGAGGTATTGATATGCACATTATTTATTATTTTGGTCATTATAATACTGATGCTAGATAAAACCAGGCTTGTTTCACATGCCATTCCATGCTTTGGAAAAGTTTGGATAATCAACAATGTTGGACATTGTAAACTATGTGGAAATTCAAATTTGGTACTGAAGTAGAGATGTAATTATACAAAGTAGGGTGCATTGATGACATCACAATGAGTCCAAAATCAAACAAGCTGTTTCCATTATTGCACTTATATGTGATGAAAGCCTGATTGTTTAAACTTGGTTATTTGTGAGGACAGAAAACACACATTTTGCTGCCCAAAATATTGAATAAAAAAATAATAATAAAATAAAATAAAATAAAATAAAATAAAATAAAATAAAATAAAATAAAATAAAATAAAATAAAATAAAATAAAATAAAATAAAATAAAATAAAATAAAAGTTGAATTTCATGTTACTTCCCCTTTAAAGCACCCCCTCTCGTGTAATATTAAAGTCACAGCCCAGAAGCAGTTAAACACATTTGCTCTGAAAGAATATACCGGTATATTCAGTGATAGCAAATGTACAAGCTTGTAGTGTGAGCTATGAGCTGGTTGCCAATCTAGAGGCTCGTACAGGTGGTGCTATCAACCTTACAGCACCTCTATCAGGTCTCTGGCCTGTATTAAAGTTACCTGACAGCACCACCTCTATCAGGTCTCTGGCCTGTATTAAAGTTACCTGACAGCACCACCTCTATCAGGTCTCTGGCCTGTATTAAAGTTACCTGACAGCACCACCTCTATCAGGTCTCTGGCCTGTATTAAAGGTACCTGACAGCACCACCTCTATCAGGTCTCTGGCCTGTATTAAAGGTACCTGACACCGACAGCACCACCTCTATCAGGTCTCTGGCCTGTATTAAAGTTACCTGACAGCACCACCTCTATCAGGTCTCTGGCCTTTATTAAAGGTACCTGACAGCACCACCTCTATCAGATCTCTGGCCTGTATTAAAGGTACCTGACAGCACCACCTCTATCAGGTCTCTGGCCTGTATTAAAGGTACCTGACAGCACCACCTCTATCAGGTCTCTGGCCTTTATTAAAGGTACCTGACAGCACCACCTCTATCAGGTCTCTGGCCTGTATTAAAGGTACCTGACAGCACCACCTCTATCAGGTCTCTGGCCTGTATTAAAGGTACCTGACAGCACCACCTCTATCAGGTCTCCGTCCTGGATCTCTGCGGCAGAGTTGAGCAGCTGCAGGACATTGCCTGAGGACTGGTCATGACGAAACAGCAACAGCTTCTCATACAGGCCGTAGAAACCACACTCTGGGAACTAGAAAGAAAGAAAGAAAGAAAGAAAGAAAGAAAGAAAGAAAGAAAGAAAGAAAGAAAGAAAGAAAGAAAGAAAGAAAGAAAGAAAGAAAGAAAGAAAGAAAGAAAGAAAGAAAGAAAGAAAGAAAAAGAAGATGCGAACAGGATTAGGTTACAAATCACGAGGAAATGAAGTGTGATTTTGTTTTTTACTACATCTGGTTTGTTACAACCCGGTTGGAGATAGGGGTTGTCTTCCTACTGTATCTGTGCTGTTAGCACGATAGCAGCTCTTTTGTGTGTTTACAGTATACTTGTGTAATTTTAGCTGCTAGAACTCATGTTTCTGTTTGTTTCCATGTTCATACGTTGGTAAACAGTGTTGTTTTCTTGCTCAGGGTAAAAAAAAAAAATATATATATATATATACAACACAAACAGCCTGGGTGTTTCGTTTGACATCTCATTAAGTCTCTCAGCAAAGCAAGACAACAAGCGAGACGAGAAACAAACAACACTTAATAGTAAATTGTGACCCTAATCAAGCAAAACTTTGAGAAACAGCTAATTATGCGATAAACAGACGGCAGCAGCTAACACTCGCACTGCCTTTGCTGCATGTTTACATGAACACTAAGAACATTCTGTCTATAGTAGTCTGTCAGCTGCATAGAGTTCATTTCATTTATCATTTATAGATGTAGTGGGATCAGGACCAACATGCAGGAACGGTAAGAGAACAATTGGACTGTAGGGCCCAGAGGTCAGGGAGATTTGGGCCTGGGAATGCACCCACATCATGTATACACACACGCACACCGGACAACTTTTACATTTGTAGGTGGTCTCCTTCATGCAATGAATAGAGCCTGTCCCTGTGCGTGAGTCTAAAATGAATAATTTGCAATTTAATGTCAGCTTTAAAGCGTTACTTCTACTCCTGTAGGCATGTTTGTGTTGTGAGAATGCAATCTGGATTCTGCCATTCTAATATGCCCCCCCCCCCCCACCCGCCCCCCACTCAACAATGCACTACAGATAAGTGTGTGTGTGCGTGTGTGTGCATCCACGTGTGCACGTGCACGCGCATGCGTCAGGTCACCATAGCAGCAGCGCTACTGTTAATAGTAGCGTTGTCATGGTAGCAAGAACCCAAGGCTGCTCTTTCTCTCTTTGTCTCTCCTCTTTCTGTCTTTTTTCTCCTTCATTCCATCTCTCTCTCTCCCTCCTTCTCTTTGTCTCCTGTGTCTCTGCCATCTCTCTCTCTCCCTTGAGAGAGAGAAGGAATGAGGGAGAACACTTACTCCCTCTGCTCTCTGCTATGCTGTCCTCTCTCTCTCTTTCTCTCTCTACAGTATATTCTCTGTTTCTCTCATCTTGCTGTGCTGCTCGTCCGTCTCTGTCTTTTTGTCCATCTCTCTCCTCTCTTTCACACATTCTTTCTTCCAAATGCTCTCTTTCTGGTCTGTATATACAGTATACTGTATATCAGTTGGGGTGGGCCAAAAAATCAATATGCCTATATATTGTGATACTTAATGCCATGATATCAATATTGTACCGCCACGTTCGAATTATTGTTATTTTTATTTTTATTTTCATTTTTATGCATTTAATAATTTGTTCATGTCAGAAATACTGGCTGGCGGTTATCAGGATTAAACTTTTCATGGTACTGTATTTGTTTCGAATTGCTTTAAAATGTTGTAGTTGATTGAACTTTTCATGGTCCATATTGTTTAGCAATGTTTTTAAATGTTCTTGCATGATAAAAGTCATTTGTGGGGAAAAAACTAAATATATCGATATATAGAATCAAATCACAACATAATTAAGATCGCAATATAAATCAATTTGGCACTCTAAATATCGATATTGTATCGTTAGGTAAGTGAATCGTCCTTCCCCTAATATCATTTACTGCACATCCCTCCCACCCCTCTTATTTATTGTTTTTCATTTCTATGAACCGAAGACATCAGACATGTGCATAATTTGTAATTTGTGCATGCGCGCATGCATGTGTGTGTGTGTGTGTGTGTGTGTGTGTGTGTGTGTGTGTGTGTGTGTGTGTGTGTGTGTGTGTGTGTGTGTGTGTGTGTGTGTGTGTGCAATACTCATGACCATGGAAGCACGTTTGTCTTTGTTATTACTTGCTGGGAACTGGTATGCTGCGGTCAAAAAACTCACATAACTGCTAACTTTCAGTGTCTCCAGCTCATCCTCAGACAGGCCCTATCGGAGCATTCATTACTTTCTCTAACTCTCTCCAGCCAGCGCCACACGCTGCCTGATTCCATGAAGCACCGGAAACACACCAACATCTACAAACGACAACATCTGATATGAAAGCCTGATTGTTCATATTTGGTTATTTGTGACGATTGAAAAAACACATGGTAGCACCAAAAACAAAAGAAATAAAGGAATCGTGTTGAAAGTCACTGCTGGAGCCTTACAGTCTTCTCTGTTGGTGGTGCCTGGTACCTTTCTCTTCAAATGGGATTCTGCAGGATAGTGTCAATTTAGGGGTTCTTGAAATGAAAAAAGTTTTGGAACCACTGTTTTAGCAACTTAAATTTAGCAAGTTGTATGTTGTGTTTTTGATTATACCAGCAGGAACTACATTAGCACTGGACTAGTTTGGATTTTTATGCTATTGTTGGGTAAACAGTTACAGTAGCATTGTGATGTTAAACCTGATGTATCTTTATCTATACAGGTAGCACATGGAAAATGTGTAATTAGCCCAAGAAAATCTTCAAGTAAAAAAAGAGTTAGAGCCAAGGGTGAATTATAGCTGTAAGAAATAAAAGGTTGACATGTCAGATATATTTACCGATTCGTTGATTCTTTTTTTTTTTTTTTTTTTTTAGATTTTACGAAGGGGTTTATGATAAGACTTGGAGGTCGAAAGTATTTGCACGCTCTGCTTGCGCACAAGTTAGAACTCAACTGGTTTGGGTCCTTTTGAATGTCAAGCTAAAATGTAAGAAAAAGAGCAAAAATATACCTGTAAAATATACATAATTTAAACGTAATTAATTCCAAATGTTATACAGTAGGCTATAACTTTAAAAGAACATGATGATGGTTCGTATAGTGTTAGACAACAATTTTCAGTAAACAAGCACACACACACTGCACATGGATGCCACAGAAGTCAAAACAAGCACAAAAATAAAAAGTCTATATCTGCTATTTGTGTTTCACTTGTTCTCTGATCCTTGGTAGCTCCTTCTGTTTGTCTAAGGTAGCCATATCACCATGACAACACAAACACTGTTTGTCTCGGTGCACCTGTGACATCTGTGTGTGTGTGTGTGTGTGTGTGTGTGTGTGTGTGTGTGTGTGTGTGTGTGTGTGTGTGTGTGTGTGTGTGTGTGTGTGTGTGTGTGTACAAAACCATATGCAAACATCAGTAGCAAAAGGGTCTTTCACTGGCATGTAGATTTTGTGTGTGTGTGTGTGTGTGTGTGTGTGTGTGTGTGTGTGTGTGTGTGTGTGTGTGTGTGTGTGTGTGTGTGTGTGTGTGTGTGTGTGTGTGTGTGTGTGTGTGTGTGTGTGTGTGTGTGTGTGTGTGTGTGTGTGCGTGTGTATGTGTATGTGTGTGTGTATTCTGCACATCCACACGCTACGTGTACCTCCCATTGTTCACGTGTTCATAAATGCATACAGTAATTCATAAATGTCGTAATCTAGTGCTAGTTAGTATCTGTATGTGCTTTGTTGCATGTACTGTATTGTATATCCTGTGTGAATGTATTTAGTTTTGCTGTGTCTGAGCCCTGTGTGTTCCTGTGTATACTATAATGTGCACACACATGCACACACACAGATGTTCATACAGGTGTGTGTGTGTGCGTGCGTATCTTGTCTCATAATGACACTTCAGAAGGACACTTTACTGCCACAATCATCGGCTGTTGCCAGGCAACAGGGTGAAACACCGTTGAGTGCAGCCGCGTCCAATCGGATCACATCTGTAATTCACTCCTATTACATCAGTACTGTGCTGTTAATGTCCTGAAAACACATTCAGCCAAGAGAGAGGCGGGGGTAGGGGGAGGGGGTGTATAGAGGACAGCATCCTTGTGTTCATACGTTGTACAACTAAACAGAAAGATTTGGGTGTTGGGTATGACTGACGTTGTTCACTGCTTCTTCTCAAACAAAACTCTATGGCTCTGGTCTCAGCCACTGCAGTGTAATTTTATTTTATTTATTTTGCAGTTCTGTTTACTCCAAAGGGAAATGTTGCCACCACTGTTGGAACAGCGATAAAGTACACAGGATCGTCCAGATGTTCTGGGCATTTCTTAAAGCTAGCGTTAGTAAAAATCAGCAGCATTTTAGTTTATTGGCCCTCACGTGTGTCCACTCAGCAAGTGGAGGGGGCCGAGGCTAATAGTGAGAGAGGGCAGGACTAATGGAATTTTGCAGCTGCAAGCATACTGGATTAATGTCCTGCAGCTTTCTGAGCTTTCTGTTATAGTACCATATCATGAGGTTAATTTTGGAAAAGAAATGCTTGGCATGTTATTCTCGGCCTAGTAGAAATGTGCACATTGTTTCTGGGAAAGTGCACAAGTGTGTTTGTGACATAAGGTATTTTGATTGAAATGGACCAATAATGTGAGCTGTTGGAAGCCAATGAAGATGAGAAATGCTGCAGATCCATGTCGATCACATGACTATGGCACCTTTTCTAGGAATACATTTACCAAGTGCTTCTTTCATTAAGCTAAGGTTTGTTAGAAAGGTGCTAATTTTAATTAGCAAATGTTAGCTATACTGTAGATATCAAATGTTGTCATAATTACCCTGCTATGTCAAATCTAGCTGTTCATCTTGTTCAACAAACCTTGTATAAATTGCAGTGATTAGACATGAGGCCCGCTGCGCGGGCCTCACGCCTAGGGTCCGTGCCATTGTGGCGACAGGCGACTTGCGTTCACCCCAATTTTGAAAATGTTCATTTTTTTGGACACTTTGAAACACTGCATCTTTCGTCCTAGGCAATGTAATTTTGGTCATACTAAGAGGAATTCTAATAGTTGTGAGTAACATGAAATTCTTACAAAAGATTACGATCATGAACAGGGAGGTATATAATGCAGCAGTAATGAGGATACATGGAATATGGATGGGGACAGTGGTAATACATGTATAGGCAAAGGTCTGTGCAACATAAACCAAAGAATAAGACATAGTTGGAAGTGTTTGTATAGAGATGTGCAGTGACGTCACCGCCCCGGTTCCGGAAGTCTTTTCCCAATTCATTTTTCTCATAGACTTTTCGAAAATAATTTATATCAAGACTATTACGCCGCGGCCAAAGCCAACTCGAGTCGTGACGAATCATGATGACACACACAAACATTTGGGACAATAAAATAATTTCTAAGATGAAAAACGAAACAAAAAGTCTTGTATCATGCCGTTTTCTACTTCTTCCTAATTATATATTATATGACGATATTGTGTTTGTTGTCATGATTTGTCACGACCTGAGTTGGCTTTGGCCGCGGCGTAATCGTCTTGATATAAATTATTTTCGAAAAGTCTATGAGAAAAATGAATGGGGAAAAGACTTCCGGAACCGGGGCGGTGACGTCACTGCGCATCTCTATAGCAGTGGACTCAAGTGAAAATTGGAAACGCCAATGTACAGGTATAAGGCAGAGGGCAGTGTGTTTGTGCCTTTACAATGTGGTGATAGTTGGACATGCACCATATGACATACACAGTCACACACATCAATGGTGGCATCCTATAGTATGGCCCCGTAGTTGAGGGATACCCAGTGTCGTAGTGGGACTTTTAGAAGTGGGGGGAAGCCTCTTAAGACATGTGCCATGCGCACATGCATGTGCATTTGTGTGTACCTGCGCAATGCAAACATACACACTATTAAAAAGACACAGATACACAATATGCTGCACACAGTATAACATATTGAGAAATATGGTTTACAATGCTAATTGTATCAATAAAAGTAAATGTCCAAAAAACATTTTCCCCAAAAAATATTCTAGATGTGAGAGAAGGGGGGGGGGGGGGGGGGGGGGGGGGGGGCGCCATCCCCCCGCATCCCCCCTCCACTACACCCCTGGGGATACCTAAAGTTGAGATAGTGATAGGAACCAAATGGACCCTTGGGTCTGTAACTCAGTGTACAAATGGAACCAAATGGACCCGCTAGAGGTGTTGTACACAATCTGAGTTAAGTTAACAGTGGTTGCACAATATAAATTGAGGGTCACAGAAAGAGAATTGGCATTAAATTGTGTGTGTGTGTGTGTGTGTGTGTGTGTGTGTGTGTGTGTGTGTGTGTGTGTGTGTGTGTGTGTGTGTGTGTGTGTGTGTGTGTGTGTGTGTGTGTGTGTGTGTGTGTGTGTGTGTGTGTGTAGGCAAATGCATGTCAACTGTGGGTCCTTGCAATTAAAATGAACACTGCAAGAGCTTTAAAAATGTTCTCTTATAGGGACCATTGTGGGGGTCTGTGTAGCCTAATTCATGTTAAACTGGGGGTCCTTGCGATTAAAATGAAGACTGGGAGAGTTTTAAAATGCTCTCTTATAGGGTCCATTGGGGGGTCCTTGGAATGTAAAAGTTTGTATGTTGTCATGAAATGTAGCTACTATCCAACTAAACTTATATATTGTTATGATTACTACTGCTATGCAAAGATATTAATACACACAGTCACACACTGCGCGGGTGGATAATAATATTATGCATGCAATTATAAAGAAACATTGATGTTGTGGAGATGGACAGTGTAAATGTTAATATACGCGGGCAGCGCGTACGTGCGTGCATGTGAAACAATATGGAAAGAATCGTGAGGTTTTTGTGTTTTGGCAAGCAATTTACACGGCTTGTTGGATTCTGTGTCTGTAGCGACTGAGACGCTAACACGCTGAGAGAGACGCTGTATGGTTTTCGGTGTGTGGTCACTGGTGTTGCGATCCGTGTCGGCGTGGTGCTGGTTGTAGGACAGTCGGTAGCGCTGCGTTAGTCGTATATATCCAACACTAAGAGCAGCGGCTGTAAGATGCATCCGCTTGTTTTTTGCGGCTCCCAGAAAGAGCAAGTAACGTCCATCTTCTGCAGGGCGTGTTGTTGATTATAAGAGAAATGGTGAGGAGTTTCATCGCATCGAGCAGCACTACGTAAAGTTGTATGGACTGGCTAGCAAAGCCAGAAGGGGGTTGGGTCAGCGTGCGGAGGCAGAATCATAAGCACAGTGTGCAGTGTTGCCAACTTGGCGCATTTGTCGCTATATTTAGCTTCGTTCCTAGAAAGGACCATTGGTAACCAAATGGACCCTTTCGGGTCCGTTTGGTTTCATTTTACACTCTCAAGAGTTTAATCATATTTAACCATCTGAATTACCTAATTTTCAATAATCTACAGATTTAGAAAACGTAGAAGAATTGCTATTTTGATGAACATTTTGTCAGTTATTTCTCCTAAATTAGGCTGAGAGACTAATCTCATCAAGGGGTGGTCCTCCGTGCCTAAAATGCAGAATAAACAGTGGGCCCTGGTATGAAAATGGTTCAAAACCCAATGCTCTACCGCAGTGGTTTTCAACCTTTTTCATCCCAGGGCCCACCATTTATTCAGAATTTGAACCACGGACCACCATTTGAGAACACTACGGGGCCCCACAGACCCCATACGTAAAGATTCTCTCCATGACCATTAATCTTCTAATTGTGGTGTAGATTTGGACTAATTCACATGATGAATATTTTAACTTTTGAGAGTGTAAAAATGAACCCTAGCGGGTCCATTTGGTTTCAATTTTACGTTCTCAAGAGCTACATCTGGTTTAAACAACTTAGCTGGGGACCACCTGGAACCCTCTCAAGGACCACCCCTGCTCTACCGCATTCTAGTGCATTTTGGATTTTGGCGGTTGGCAACACTGATTTTGACGTCACAGTGGCTTAGTCCGAGAGGAATGGAGGCAATTCTTCTAGTCCGGGAGTGTGACACTGCACCAAAATTATTTTCATATAAATGGACAGTGTACAGTAAATATGGCAGTTTCATGGATGAAACATAGCCTATGCTGTGAAGACAACAGTGCTGGAGGTGTTGTGCATAGTGAGATTTGTGCAAACGTTGTGGTTTGGTAGGAGAAGCGCCACAAAGGCGAACGGATAAACGGGCAGGGCCACTCTCGCATTGTAGTAGCAAGATGTTGTCACAGAGAAGTAGACAGAGTGATGTAGGCTATGATGTCAAATCACTGTATAAAGCAAAAGCATGCCACATAGAAGCTTAGAAAATATAAGCATGATCTCAAGCTACCTGTATTAAGATCAGAAAAGGATCAAAAAGGAGCATCTAGCTACTGATTAGTTCAACAATGCTTTCAAACTGGCACCTCAAGTGAGTCCATTCAACAAAAAGACTTGCCAAGTAAAGTTCTCTTGGCAAGTACAGTTTATTTACACATCATATATCTTCCTGTAACAGATTTCTTATTTACAAGTGATTTTAATTCATTTTCCAAAATTCTGCAGTCAGGGCTCAGAGCAGCAATTTAACATTAGGCTAGGCCAAAATTAATAAAAATTAGGACCTTACCCGTTGTGAATATATGAACACCAAATGATGTACAGTGTACATCATTTGGTGAATAGTGAATAAGACTGAAGTGATGAGTGAATTAATAGATTATAATCATTAATCATTATAGCAATGATCATGTAAGTATCTGATTGCTTTAATGTAATTTTGAGTATAGTTGATCATGGGGGGATGGGAAAACAGTTGTGGCAAAGTAAGGGTGGCAAGGAACGTGTTAATAAATCTTTAACTATTGATAGAATAAACGCGTCCATTTGGCTTCATTTTGAAGCTCTCAAACAGGTACATCTGGTTACCCAACTTTCCATCATTTAGCCTGGAGACCACCTGGAACCCTCTCAAGGATAACTGTTGGTCAACTTGGTCCCCGGACCACTGGTTGAAAACCACTGTTTTAAGCCGTTACTGCGTACTCGGGGGGAGACACATGTGTAGACACACACACGCGTAGTTGCACGCCACTGTTGTTGTGGAACAACGATCGTGCAGCCGACCCGTTGCGAGACAGATAATCAACGCTGTTTTTTTCCTGTACTCACTCACAACACAATATACGTGGCCATGGAATTCAAAGCGGAAGATATTCTTTGTGAAGTAGATCATTTATGCACAGCACATGAGTGCTGAGCTGCTCTAATCACTGTTTCCATGCAAGAGTCAGCTGTTGTTAGTTTGTAGATCTGCATGTTTTTGCAAACACCGCCGCAGTCGCAAATGCGATGCCCTTGACTGTAGAGCCCTGAGCGGGGGTGTGGCTTGCCTCCTCCTCCTCCCCAACACCAACACCGTGGCCACTATCAACTGCGTTGCTGGTGTAGCATTGGAAATATGACAGTGGGCTAACACCGAGAACAGTGACCTGTGATGACGTTAGGGGTCGGTCAGAGTTTCCCCATGTTACGTCTATGGGGAAAATTTATTGCACTATTAATTTAATGATTCATCAACAATTGGTTAATTTGAAAAAAGGGCTTTGTCAGTCTCTTCCTAATGTTATGGTCAACACTCATGTGAAAAGTCAGAGCGATTGGTGCAACCAGGACGGACTTATGCCGGCTTCAGACAGACATTCAGACAGACTGCCATATCATTGTTTATCAAGTATTTTCAGTATGGGAAAATATATAGATTGCATAACAGGTTGTGCACAGTGGTATATTGGGTGGTTAGTCTAAAGCAGTTAAGTTGCAATTGTAGAGTCTTGCTCAACTTGCACAAACACACACACACACGTATGCATACATGCACATTAACAATCTCATTTTGGTGCTATTTGAAGTGTTAAGTGCTTCAAGTAGTGATCCACAGGGTAAGACGTTAGAGGTGGTGGTGGTGATGTGGTGTGTGTGCGTGTGCGTGTGCGTGTGTGTGTGTGTGTGAGAGAGAGAATGAGGTGTTAGGGTGGCCTACTGCACTCCATAATCCTTGGTAGTATTCCGCAACCTGCTGCTAAAACTTTTAATTAAGAAAACGTGTGTTTCTGTGCTATTCGTAACACATTGCCATTAGCATGCACACAACCCCAAGACCCCGTGTGTGTGTGTGTGTGTGTGTGTGTGTGTGTGTGTGTGTGTGTGTGTGTGTGTGTGTGTGTGTGTGTGTGTGTGTGTGTGCGCGCACGCACGCACGAGAGTGTGTGTGTGTGCATGGTATCATGTCGTTATGATCGCACTAACAGTCCACTATTCTGTTAACACCCACAATCTCACATTTATGCTGTGCATGTGTGTGTGTGTGTGTGTGTGTGTGTGTGTGTGTGTGTGTGTGTGTGTGTGTGTGTGTGTGTGTGTGTGTGTGTGTGTGTGTGTGTGTGTGTGTGTGTGTGTGCTTCAGTTGTACCTGCACATACATGAGCATAGTTTCATGTGTGTGTGTTTTGTGCGTACCGGTACATGTGTGTGATGTTGTCACATATGGGAGCAGTGTGATAAAGTGTGACTGTTAATAATGACATAATAGACCTGCCCCACACTTGCCATGACATCAACGCTAGACTGGAAGCAAGTGTGACTTTGAATTGTGTTTTGCACATGTGTATACCGTATGTTTACAGTATGAGGTTCTGCATACTATTAATGGACCTAGTGTGTGTCTTCAGTTTCTTTGTGTCTATACATTTGCATGTATGTCTGTGAGTCAGTGTTACTTAAGTGCACAGTTAGTTTCCCCACATGCAAGTGTGTTAACAAACTTTTTGTGTGGTGGTGGGTGGTGAGAGGGAGGAGAGATTGGAATTGTTGATTTCTACAAAACCTATTATTGGTCCCGTCTCCCGCAACAACACTTCCAGTCTGACCCAGTCATTACGATATACTATACAGTACAATTGTGCTGTATTATTCACACTATAGAGCTGAGCAGTCCTGCCCCTTTCATGACGGCACCCGTGGTCCAGAGATGATTTCCCCATTCATTTTCCTCATAGACTTTTTGAAAATTATTTATATAAAGACGATTATGCCGCGGACAAAGCCAACTCGGGTCATGATTTTGTTTTGTCCGCAGCGTAATTGTCTTTATAATATAAATCATTTTCAAAAAGTCTATGAGGAAAATTAATGAGCAATTCATTTCTGGACCACGGGTGATGTCATGAAAGGGACAGGACTGCTCAGCTCTATATCTAGCTGTACTGAGGGCATCTGACAGGGGAATAGGTAGCTATACTTTAGCTAACTATACTTTATCGTATTTGCAATTATAATTTTTTGTAAAAATCACAGCCAAAGCAAAACAGCATAATTCATTTTAATTCAAACTGCACATATGCGATCTCATTAAAGAAATCCACAACAATCGTTCAACATCAAATTTAATTCAACTTCCCTATGAACTTGTCTGTTCCACATGAATTCGTGCTCTAGATATCATACATCAATTATCAAGTAACGCCATCTCAGTAACAAACAAACAAATTAGTTCTTTGTTGTCAATCTAAGTGTTACTTTTGTCATGTACTGTAAATCCTATATGCTTCATTGTCGAGGCTGAAATCCTTAGTGTTACAGCAATTTACAGTTCGCTGTTTGGTAGCTAAAACAATACAATATTTATATATAACACACTACACACATTGTTTAGCAAATGAACATTAAACACACTAACACACTCAACATTAGACATAAACTAGACTTCTTTGCCATAATTTCAATGCAATACAAAAAAGATTACACCTATGTGAAGTTAGTGGTGCAATTCCATGTGGGGGTCTTCGGGGAGAAGCCTGGAAGGTCCAGACCCACAGGTGTGTTAGGCTGTGCAACAGTGACACTTTGTTTGTGAATCCAACCAGACCCAATTTGATAAACAGACACAGCCAGCCAGAGACAGACAAACAGACAGACACACGTGGCTCCTCGAAAGTTGCACCACTCAAGAATACCACACCTACAGTAAATTGATCAATTCACAGACATTTCGGTGTGTAAGTAGTTAAACCACAGCATCCTCATTTTGGGGGTAAAGCTTTTGCTGGAAATTTCAGAATTCCCAGTCTCTAATCTATTTAGGTACGATCTGGTCTAACGTTAGTAAGATGTATCTAGATGTAGCTAACTAAACCAGCAGTCTGGACAGTTGGGAATCGTGTTTGTTTTGATCCAGGCCTGAACATATTTGGGTTCAGGTATAGTATGAACTAATGTCTGTGTGTGAGTCAGTGGGATAGAATAGAAACTGCTGATGTCGGTCGATATTTAGCCCAATAAAAAAATAAAATAAAAATAAAGCAAAATGTACACACCAGAAATCCCGTCCTCTACACATGCTGTGCCGTCTGGCAAATTATGCAGAGGTGAAACTCATGTCTGGTGTAAACACACAATAATCAGAATGTTTTGAAAAAAAAAAAAAAAAAAAAAGTTTTATGGTGCAGATATGAAACACAGATATGAACAGACACTATTATGCAGTGTGTATTCATACAGCTACACTGACAATATGCAGGGCTCCATTTTCATCACACACTAAACCCCTCACCCCTAACTTCTTTACCTCTTTTTTCTACTATTTTGAAAAAAACGTTTTGGAATAGTTCAATGTGATCTGATTTAAAGGCACATCTGTATCAATCAATCAATTCATATAAATGTTACTTGGACCAAATGGGGGCGCTAAGTAAGCATGCCGTGATATACCGTACTTTGATATTATCGTGGTATAGAAAGCCACAGCATTGATACCGTGAGATTTTCAAGCTGTAAATAAAACAAATAAGCCAAAAGCTGTGCTGTTTACATCCAAATAATGTCACTTTTTTGGTTCGGCACCGGTGTACTACCAAAGTATAACCACCCTATGAGAGACAGAGAGAGAGAGAGAGAGAGAGAGAGAGAGAGAGAGAGAGAGAGAGAGAGAGAGAGAGAGAGAGAGAGAGCAGAGTTACACTACCTTTGAGTCCTCCACTCCCTGCTTGACCAGAGCTATGCAAAAAATCACAATGGGTCTTACCAAATTGCTTTAGAAATCCTGTGCATTTAGTATATTGCCAGCAGGCACGTTGCATGCAGGCAGCCAGAAGTTAAAAGAAGACAGCTGTGACCTTACACTCTGCCTTTTGTGGTGATTGCATGGGTCTATGGTGCAGGTTTCTATAGATCACCAGTGCACGTATGATGTGACATACAAACACACTACACGTGGCATTTGTTTACATGCGATAAGTGGTGATTCTCGATCAAGGAAGACAACAGTAATGAAGTTGTCTTGTCTGATTATGAACTATAGCCTATGTTTGTGTGTCTAAGACACATTATAGCCTACTTATTCATTGAATTAACGGACACTACACAACATAAACTCAATGCAAATGCAATCAAGACTAGACCCATATGGAAAAAAACTTTATATGCAAACTCTTGAAAGTGGCACCTTTCATACAAGTCACTTATAAAATATTATATTGATATTGTAAAAGAGGGGGTCTCTTGGTAAAGGCGTACAGGTTCAGGTGAGTGACTGACATGGTGCGGGCAGGCAAGGCCACCGGCCAGGCTGACCATTGAGAGGCAGAGGCAGAAGGTAAGTTTCAGGTGTTTATTCGATGCGCGAATGTGTGGTCTGTACATAAAGGAAATAAACATAACATTCTGTATCATGTTTTATATGTTTCACTTTACAAAAAATAGTATGGATCTTATATTAACTTTATTTATATATGAGGATTGTATGAAAGGTGCCACTTTCAAGAGTTCGCATATAAAGTTTTTCCATATGGGGAGTTTTTTTTTCTTTTCTTTTTTCCTACAATTACAATATACTACATGGACAGTGTGTTGCCATATGCTTTTTGTTATATTATGACCTTTTAATTCAAGGCATTTCTCGAGAACATTTATAAAAGTATATACTACAATTTATCTAACACCAGGCAGTATAGCCTGATATGAATCAAGTTCATTAAGAATATGTTTTTTTGTAGCTGTGAGCTGTGAATGTTGGCTAGGGCATGTTTATTGTCAAGGCCCATCAGTTAGTCTGTGTTAGTCTGTTCTTATATAGTCAAATCAATGTTATGGACAATGGGTGCAATTCTCAATCGCTGTGGTGTAGCTGGGTATGGTGTAAGTCTTATCATTGGCTGCATGGCAGCAAATCAGGTATGGGGCCTTGGGGTAGGCCGAAAGCCTATACCACCAGCCCTGGGCCTGAGTTTACCAAATAATTACCCAGAATTAAAAATGTTACTGTACTCCCCGGCTTTGTTCATCATGAGTTGAAGCTCTTGATGACGGTTTTAATTATTATGATATTTTTTTGGTAAGCCCAGGCCCAGGCCTGGTGGTATAGGCATTCGGGCCTACCTCAAGGCCCCAGACCTGATTTGCTGCCATGCAGCCAATGAGAACGGCCCCACACCTGATTTGCTGCCATGCAGCCAATGAGAAGACTTACACCATACCTGCTACACCACAGTGATCGGGAATTGCACCCATTGTCATACCATGGCAGCCCTATGCTACAGGCTGGCAAAATGGCACTTCCACACTGTAAGCTTGCAGAAGAGGGACGCTACGTCCATGTGGTTATAACGTTCTTCGTCAGTTGAGTCTTTGTAGTGCCATGGCTGGCTGCACAGACTCTATTGATGTTCTGCATCAGTTGGTCCTCTCATGCATTCAATCCAACTCCTGGCTTAAGTCCTTTCAGAGGACTCATCATTTAGGCCGAAGCACAATATTGTTTTGTCTCCTAATTGCTCCATTCTCATGGCTCTGACCTCTGTGGCCCTATCAGGCACGCAACAAAAATACAATAACAATAACCCCTTGTAACATGTACAGATTGTGTATTTGTCTTCCAGCTGCTACACAGAGGGGAGGGGGCGACCTGGCCAACCGAGGAGGTCTACCATGAATGTATGAATGTGTGTTCAAAGGGGGGGTAATTAACAATGGGTTAATTTCAACATGCTTGGAATAACGTGTTCCTCCCCACACTACGGCCAACCAGAGAAAGTTCCCCGTCAGGTGAAAAGAAAGCAGCTTGGATTCCTCATGCAATGGAGGAAGCATGAGGTCAGTTCGCTGCCTCCCCAGGTTGGTGGAGGGTGTGTAGAGCCCAGGATCACATCAGATAATTGACAAAGGATTGAAAAAGAGTTATTATAGTATAACATTTAAAATGTTATAGCCTACTATGTCAATAGAATTTCCCCAAAAAATGTTCATAACTGAAGCTCACAATCCTTAAAATGTGATGTGTTGTGAGTTGTGATCTTGTAGATCAAAAATAAAAAATGCAAATAAGGCTTAATTACTTGTGGCTAGGGCTTAATTACACTGTCTCGTGGTTGAGCTTTGTGATCAGATCTAAAATAATAGTGTTATTATTTGTTTGTTTGTTGAGCAGTCAATCTGATTTTTGACAGCTCAGCTCTATATAGCTTGAGGAAAGACATTTGAATTTGTGCTGTATTACACTGACAGCAGGTTGGAGTACAATGTCTTCCTCAGCAACAACAGTGGTCAGGAGGAGCAGACAACGTCAGACAGAACGTGACTCATATTCACAGTACTGCTAGTTCAGTTCACACCTGGGAGATCATGATCCAGGCAGTGGAGACATGGAATTGAATTAGTGAAAGAGTCGCAATAAGCCAATAACCAACATTCAACAGTTAATTTGAAAGGATTTCAATGCAGCCACACCAGAATTTGTTTACTTACGGTATGAGTGCGGTACTGAGCATTTAAGGTGCTTTCTCTGCCATCAAGATTGAGCAAGTCTGATTATGCGACTTTCCACTGTCTCTTTAAAGACAGAAAAGGTTTTTTTCTTTTTTTCCACATGCCGCGCACATTTCTGATTCAACCACATTTTTTGAGCAATCCACACACAGCCTGTCTCTGAGACCCACAAACATGTCCGAAGGTTCTTCCATTTAAACTCTATTTTACTTATAATCCAAGTAGTCTATACCAGTCTCTGTTCTTTTTGTACTAACCGCTTTGCCAAAAATAGCATCTACAAGCTTGTAGATGAGCTTTAGTTTGCTATTTTGGCTCCCAGAGTTTCGCTGTCATAGGGTTAGTATTTAGCTGGTGTGGCCAACACTTCATGTTTGGGGGCTTCACGTTCGGGGGGCTGTCATTCCTGACTGTCAGAGGGACACATGTTCCCAGGATCCACTTAGTGTTATGGTTAGGGAGGAATGAAATCCTGCATGGGAACGTAGGGCCCATGGGAGCAAAAATATGTTCCAACTCAGGTCTGTGTGAAACCAGTTGGGAAACAGTGAACTGTGGTCACACTGTTCAACAGAATGTATCTCAAGATGGACATCATGTAACCATTTTCAGGGAGTTCTAGGGAGTTCCCGGCTAAAATATAGTTTAGAACCAAATGGATCCTGATGGGTCTGTAACTCTGGGAGTGTACAAATGTAACCAAATGGACCTGTTAGGTATACATGTGGTTACATTTGTTCCTTGAAATGAAACAGGTTGAGAATCACTGCTATAGCCATAATAATGTTCTCTCCTTGGCATATCTATGGGAGGTCTTCTGCATGGTTTGGAGGTTCTTGACATGAAAAGGTTTTGGGACCAAAACCTTTTGTTTCTCCAAATGACAAGAGGGTGACAGGAGGACAAAAGGGAGGAATACCAGTACAAAGCTAAGTGGAGACAGTATACACTATAGTATAGGAGACACAGTATGAAGCTGATAGGGGGAGAGTGATGGAGACACAGTATGAAGCTGAGAGATAGACAGTGATGGTTGAAGAGATGAGGTGGAGAAGTGGGACTTAACCACGGCTGTCACAGGGTGCGTACAATCATTTCTAATCGGAGCAAAGGTATTCTTTGCACAGCAGACACTCATTGTGCTTTACATTGGGCACTTGAGTTTGAATCATACAAATGCCTCAAATCGTTTTTCTGTTCATCAGCCCTATTTGTGTGTAGGTGGTAGGTCAGAGTGAGAAAGACAATGATTGCCGGTGCATGAATGGACTCATGTGGTCATTTTAAAATGGATGCAGAGGCGTACTACCCTTTGAGCTGGACGCTGCTGAGAGACAAATTATACATACTGTACATGTTAAGAAATGTCATTTTATCCTGCTATATTTAGACATCATATTTCCTGAGATACTGCCATTGTATATTTGCTGTTAGGGCTATCTGTACTCTAACTGTAACTGTTTTGGACAAATTTGTTTTCCACTAGACCTAGACTTTGCACATTTCGATAGAGACAGCAAAATATATTGGACGGAAAACCAGGCAACCATTTCACTATTGGTCAGCTGTTTTTTAATAAGCCACAGCCGATGGACCATCGGTCATGGCCGATAGCCTAACGGTCGCTACTGAACCTAACCCTGACCCCTAAACCTAAACATAACCTCAGTAAAATCTAACCCCCGACCGATAGGATATCTGCCACAACAGTTAGGATAGCTGCAGTCGGTTCTCATTTACTTTCCGCCACGATTCTTGTACTATCAGCTGCGGCAGTCTGCTGCAGTCGCAAGTTGATTTCACCCTTCCTGCACTTAGCACAGAATTGTATATATCCATACTGTTGTGTTTAGTAATAGTTGGTATATTGTTGTGGCCCTCCCATTGTGTGAATATAATTGGATGTGGAACTTACAACATGTATTTATGTATTTGGATGTTAATAGTGACTACTGAAGTTACTGTTAAGAATGATCTCACACTGAGATTTGCATCTCTTTTTCCAAGTCGGCCCTGACAAATAAGGCAACACTTGAAAACTAAGTAACATTAAAAAACATGAGCAGTCCTCAGCAAGCACATGCAGGTGTCCAATTTGTCTGTTTAAATGATGAATTGCAATGAGGGGATCTAACTTTCAAATCATTTTGCAGTGGATTCCAAAAAAAGGTTATAGATGAAAGCATGTTTCTCATTTTCATTATTGTGACAGAGCATAATATACCGCTATAACATGCAATATTATTGTATATTATATTATATGATATGTTGTTATTGATATGTTAATAAGTACATGTGTAGTTACACAAATGTGTTCGTATATATGTTTGCATATGCTGTCTGTCTGTCCTGTCTGTCTGTCTGTCTGTCTGTCTGTCTGTCTGTCTGTCTATCTAACTAACCAACCTACTAGACTATGTTCTACTGTATGTAGAATAGTGTATGTGGCTGTGAATATGAATCTGCCTATTGACCCCAATGCACTATAGCCTGTGGCTCAATGCACATATTGGAAATGCAAGTACACATATTGAATATTCCTCTCTGTCTGGCTGACACACACACACACACACACACACACACACACACACACACACACACACACACACACACACACACACACACACACACACACACACACACACACACACACACACACTGAGTGCTGTTCAGATACTGAGATCACATCCTCTCTATTTATAATGATGCCATAATTTAGACTTGACCGGCATGTGACTCATAGAGCCACAGCAATGCAGCTAAAGTATAGCATACAGCGGGAAGTCTAGAGATAGAGGCTATATTCCCACAACATTCAAAGCAGCAGATCTAAAGTCATATGTTCATATAACTCAGTGAGTAGTATGCATTTTGGAATGTTCCATTTGTTACTCTTGGAGTTAACTGGCACATCTACTATTATTAAACAATGAAGATAGTGGTGTATGATGTTATAGGCTCCTATAAATCAGTGGTTCCCAAAGTCCCGAGGTCCGGAGTGTACAAATGGACCCAAATGGATTTGGGGGTTCTTGGCATGAAAAGGTTTTGAAACTACTGAAGGAGATCTGATAAAAGTGCCTTTGAACTTTGTTTAATGATATCTTGTATATAGAGATATTATGATCTATGACATTTATAACAGATCCTATGTGTGACAGAAACACTGAGAATAAAATGAGTCATTGTGACAATAAATGTTGCTACTGAATGATAGTAGGCCTACATGTAACAGCACATGAAAACTACAACTTATGATGCAGTGGTCCACAAGGGAGTTCCAGTGCCCCCCATTAAACAAATGGGCCAAATGGTTTTGGTTCCATTTACATTCCCAGAGTTAAATGACCTAAATTGGGGTCCAAGATATATAAATGCTATTAGGGGCCCATAGCCTAATCCATGTCAAACTAAGGGTCCTTGAAATTAGGTTGAGAATCACTGCTAGAGCTGTAAAAATCTTCTCTCTCACTTCTTTATGGGGATCCCTAGCATACCAAAGGGGGTGCCACGGGATAATTAGTGTATCCTTGACAAGACATGAAAAAGTTTGGGAACCACTGCTATGAAGTTACCACCACCACATCATCTTCGTCAGCATAGCCTACTACTACAACAAAACAACCACAACAGCAGCAAAAATACTGACATAATATATAGGCTAGGCTACTTATTCAAACCAGACTTTACAGACTGTTACTGTTATGAGAGTGATCTGCCACCCGCAGTTATTAGGCTCCGCATTACCGTTTGTAGTAGACCACTTATGAAGCCAGCTAACCTACTA
The DNA here is from genome assembly GCA_039105355.1 of Benthosema pterotum. NCBI lineage: Eukaryota > Metazoa > Chordata > Actinopteri > Myctophiformes > Myctophidae > Benthosema > Benthosema pterotum. The sequence continues at coordinate 30,110,968 of CM076980.1, read as the reverse complement.
CTTTTCTTTTTACTCACCCTCTGGTCCACGATGGAGCACGCCATCTCCCGAACCTGAGCCAGGCTCACGTCTCCAGGGTCCAACAGAACGGGCTCTCTGCTCAGACCGATCTGGATGTGGATGGACACCCCGCTGCCGTCCCCTGCATCGCCGTTCCCCCCTCCCGGTACGCCGGGTACCGGCACCGGGAGGAGGAGAGGACTGGGGGCTCGGATCACCGGAGGGACGCTCATGTGTCCGCGATCGACTTCCGTTCCGACCGCGGCTGCCGGGCTGATAGATGTTGGCTTGAACAGTTGTGCGAAACACAGAAAAAAAGAACAACTTAAATGTTTCTCAGCTTTGAATCGTAGGCTATATTTCTCGAAGAGTATTCAACAGAAACTACGAGGAACAAACTGACCGAAAAATTGCGCGCGTTGATGAAGTAATTAACGGCAGAGTAGCCTATAGACTAGAGAGAGAGAGAGTGTGGACTCAGACTCACTGACTCCTGTCTCTCCTGCCCGAGAGTTGACTGTAGGCTCTGGCTGACCGCAGGGGAGCAAAAAAGAAAAGGGAAACTTCAATCCAAATCAAATGTCAAAATAATTAACGATTATCTAATAGCCTATAAAATATACCGGCAGAACAATCGCAAATGATGCTAAAGCCTATAGTTGCATTTAGTTGTATAGGCTACTACAGTTATCAGGCTACCATGGGGACGCTGTCGATGCTGACAGCACCGTGATGATGAGATGATGGAAGGATAGACGGACGTCAGCCGAGAGGAGACCGCCTCTCTGACAGATAGATAGATAGATAGATAGATAGATAGATAGATAGATAGATAGATAGATAGATAGATAGATAGATAGATAGATAGATAGATAGATAGATAGATAGATAGATAGATAGATAGATAGATCTCACCCCCCCCCCCCCCCACACACACACACACACACACATTTTTGTTCATTAGTTGCGAACAGCAGTCGTATGAAAACCTGCATGTCCAGTTAGTTGGTCAGGCTCAATAAATCATATGCAGGGCCGTTGCTAGCCGTTTGGGTGCCCTAAGCACAAATGCTTTCTGGTGCCCCCCCCCCCCCCCCCCCCCCCCCCCCCCCCCCCCCAACAAAAAAGACAAAAATGTTGTATTTCTGACAGGGCTACCGTTTCACATAAGCAGTGATGGGCCATTAGCCATCCTGTTGTTTTCAGAACGATCCAACACCTCCAGTCTCCAGAACCAGTTAAACAGGTTTTGACTCATTTGATAACAAAAGCCTGAATTAATGAAGTGTAACACCTTGGAACAACCTTCCTAATGCCATTGTAATGTATAGTTCCCCGAATCCCCCACCACTACTCATTGTTTCTCAGTTGCAAGGGCGATTTTTTTCATGGGTTGACACCAACACTTGCCTGCTTGCCCAGGGAAAGTTAAAAAAAAAATGGTCGGGCAAGTGAAGACTGCTACCTGGTTGCCCGATCGGGCAAGTGTGCAACTTAGTGCACTATAACACAACACAAGATAAATTTGTCTTTGAGGCAGTCATTGCACTCTGCCTCTATGTCTTTCCCTGCTTTCTAGCTATAGGCCTACACAATTCCAGGCTGGGTTTGGGAAACAAAACAGGCAAATTAACATACAGATCAAAATGACCATTAATCTTCTACATTCTCTAGTTGTGTAGACCTGGGCTAATTAAGATGATGAATTTTAACTCTTGAGAGTGTAAAATGAAACCAAATGGACCCGCAAGGGTCCATTTGGTTTCATTTTTACGTTCCGATGGCAAGTGCCTCCGAGACCTTAGTGTCAACCCCTGTTTTTCCTTCCCTGAATTCCTGGCCCAAGCTATAGCCTGGACCAGCAAATTAACCACAGCCCCTGTGAAATCCTACTGAAATCCTCATGTAGGCTGCACCCTTGCAGCCTACACAGAGAGGTGGGGGCGTGTGTAGGGTGAGGTGGTGGTGGGGGGCATCCCTGACCAGTTATGCTTAGGGCCTCCAAAACCTAGTAGTGGTGCTGCGGCCTGAATAAGCCCGCAGCCTGGCTGAGTATTTTAGCTTGTACTTTCAAACACATACAGCTCGGTCAATTCTCGATCATTTCTTACCATTCAACATGTTATGTTGAAAAAACATGTTCCATGTTTTTTGCTGTATGTGGCGAGCATTTATCCCAAGTCTGCAAAACGTTATTAAATTAAACGTTTAAATTGCAAAAAAAAAGTCGGGAAATTCGCAGCAAAACAGACATCTTTTTGATCATTCATATCTCCTTCAATTCTGGACCATTTTGTACATTTCAAAATGCAGCGTGACGGGCAAAAATCACTCTCCCAGATGCTGTATGGGATATGCAGGTAGGTCTTCTCTACGAAGCGGAATCAAGAAAAATTTAACCGTCGGGATTTCAGTGGAAACGTGAAAGCAGCAGCATTGTCACAAGTTAATTAATGTATTTAATTATATTATATGCCTTACCTAAACACAAGCAAGTGACCGACAGCAGGCAGCTGTCTAGAGCTGTTTATAGGACAATCCATAAATAAGGAGATGAATTGAACTGGCGGTTCTGTGGACATCTCCAATGCTGCGCACAGTCTGTGCCCGCACGTGGCTTTGAAATCCCGTTATCTATTTCCCAAATCTATTTGACGAAATTAGCTTAAGGGACTGCGTGACAAACAGGGGGGCACCATGTCTCTGGAGAGGGGCACAAAGCAGATTCAACAGTTTTCTCGGGAAAATGCATATTTATAGATTTTTTATTTTATTTTTAATGGTGCCCTGCCGGTCACGTGGTGCCCAACGCACTGCGCGTTATGCGCGTTGCCCTCGCTACGCCACTGATCATATGGTCACCCTATATGCCAAGTGACACATCACGCCACCATATATTATGGCCTTCTCCATACATGAAGATCATTCATGACACTAACGCAGAACTTATTATGGTCACTAGCCTATAGGTTGCAGAAACTGTTGTGAGACATGGATATTTATCAAACAAATGCTTTATAAAACATTGAAAGCTCTATACCACTGAATACGGCAAATGCCAGTGAGCAGGTGGTCTTGTCTCCATGGATTAATGTTTGTGACTATACTGTGTTGCATTTGTTTATACTGTATACTGTGTTATCTTAAGCCGTTCAGAATGGACAGTGATTACATGACTGTATACATATAGGATTATGTCAGATCACCAGGCTTCTGATCCCCGAGGGCGACTCCTATTTACATGTTTATGGTGAACAGAGATACTTCATAGAGATGGGAAGAATTGGAAACATCAAGAACTAATCACAAATGTTTTTTTTGTCCACTGGGGAAGATGCCCAGATGTAACTTCTTTACCCATTTGGGGGGCAGGTGAAAATGGTATGGGCAGCTTCATGAAGAAGCCTTGGCTTGGTTGCATGCCATCATGTTTGGTGGGGCAGTCAGGGCATGCCTAAAGTTGAAACCACTCCTAACTGAGCATAATGCCTGTAAATTACTAATCGATCAAGGACCTGGAAATCACCCTGTCACATTTCATGTTGTGTTCTGTGTTTGTGTGCATTGAGTCTCAGTAATGGTTCGTGTTTTCCTCTACATGTTCCTTGAAAACACATCTGTATTACTTGTTTCTTGTAGTTTTTACTTTACATGCCGTTATTTTGTAATGATGACCTATAGATTTTCCTTTAGTTACCGGTAACTGGTATCTGTCTTATTTCTTGTGATTGTCGTGTTAGTCTCTGACTAGACATAACCTACAGTACTTGTGTTGATCGTCTGGTTATCCCTGTGTGTATTTAAACCCTCAGTTTCATATACTCTGCTACAGATCACTGCAGTTTGTTGATGTTGAGAAATCTTTTCCTGACAGCTGTAATTTCCAAGTGTATTTCTCAAGTATGTATCCCTAGAGTTTCCACTCCATCGTATTCTCCTAATAGTTGTTCTTCGTGCCATTTTTGGTGATAAAGCCTTGTGTTGTTTAAGCTGTTCATTCCAGAATGATTAAAATGATGGTAGCAAAAACTACAGACAGTAAATTGTATTGAATATACAGTAGACCATACATTTTAAAACTGATACTAAAATTAAACCACTCCTAGCAGTAAGCAACTAGTATTAGTACTGTGGATATGATTGAATAAACAAATTGTACTAAGCGATCTGATCGTATGTTCTCTCCTCACACAATCTCCCACATTCATATTTATTTCTGTCTATAATAACCTGCCTGTTGCAGAGAAAGCTGGTTTAGACTCACCTACAAGTCTTTTAATAACTCAAGCTTCCAGTCTCAAAGTCAACCATTTCATTGCCAACAACTGTGACGAGGGGGAGTTACAGGAAGGGAGTGAGAGACAGAGAGTAAAATTAGATTTCCTTATTTCAGGGGCCATGGATATTCAGCCACATGACGTCTACTTCGGTAACAAAATAGGCTTACTACCAAGCCGCCAACACCTATTAGTGGAGAAAGAATGGAGGAACTGCACAGCATTGGACAAGCACTCTACTGAGTAGATTCTTTTGGAATCACTGCAAATATAGCAATTACTAACTAGACGAGCTATAAATGTATCATAATGTAGCAGCCTATAATAATAATAATAATAATAAAATAAAAAGGCCCATAGCCTAATCCATGTCAAACTGAAGGTCCTTGAATAAAAATATACCACATATTATTTGCCAACTTAAATTTATTTATCAGTAAGGATACGTCAACTTTGTCCTTGTCCCCCACCCACCACACACACAAACACAGACACACACACATAATCGACGCATGCGCGCACACAAACACACACACACACACACACACACACACACACACACACACACACACACACACACACACACACACACACACACACACACACACACACACACACACACACACACACAGTGTCACACACACACACACACACACACACACACAATTTAGGCACTTAGCACTAGCAGACACGACTGCTAACGACTCCAAAGCGACTTACACTAAGCAATGAATACATATATCCACATATGGCCATGTTTAGGTCAGCGCCCCGTTTATGACACATAGAGATACTGCAGCACACACCTCACCTACAGCCACATACATACTTTACCTCTCACACGGGTGTCACATGTATATGCAATAGTACAGTTTACCATGTAAGGACAGTTTGGAGCCACCTCAGATTTACCATTGCCCATCTACATGTTCCAGCACACACAACTGCTAAGTCAACGCACAATCACTGACCTCGAGACACGAGTGCATACACAGGGATGGCAACTCCCTAGTATGGTTGAACAAAGGGAAGATGAGGGGAGTGAGGGTTTCAGAGATGAGGACGAACTGCAACTGAACTTGCGGACGCCTCGGCTGTTGAGCCACAGCCTTTGTCTCATGTTGTGTATTCAAGCCCATTTCCCGTAAGACTACTTTCATCCTATTAATAAAAGCTTAAAAATGTCTTTTAAAAATGAATTGAGAAAGAGGGGAGCACAGGGGCGGATGTAATATGTCCCATTTGGGGGGGGGGGAGAACATGTTGGAGGGGCAGACTGGGTATTTAGGGGGACACTGCCCCCCATACCCATGCCAAGATCCGCCCCTGGGGGAGCAGGAGAAAGAGCTACTGCCGCATGGAGGTGAAGGGGGTGGGGGTGGGAAGCAAGACGGGTGACGCATAGGTGATTCTGGGTGTTTTTTGGGTGGGTAACAGGGCAGTTTGATTGGCATGGAGAGCAGAGAGTGTAATGAAGTGCACAGAGTGTTGTGTTTTTTCTCCACCTCCTGAACATCTGTTGGAATTCAACAGGCTTTATTGGGCTGACATTTTACAAGTGTTGCCAAAGCACAATCACAAATATGACAAACAATAAACAATAGAACATCAATGAACCCTTTCAAAACTGCTCAAAGGAACACCTACGGGTGGCTGCAATTTGGAACTGGCCTCAATAAAGAAAGAAAATCACACCCATGCGAAGTAACTGGTGCAACTCCGTGCGGGGATGACTGGGGGGGTCCTCAGAAATTCCAGACCCACTTGATCCCATAAATTACCTCAGGCCCCATGTTACCCCAGATGATGTGATGACATTAAAGCTGTCCATAGCCATATAGGTGAGGCTAAAAACTAAGGGTTGAGGGACGAGGGAGCCCTGAGGGTTTGAAGTACAGTGAATATAATGTGAAGCTGCTCATTCTCACCACCTGACAGGAATCCAGGCACAGGTCTCATGAGCTTGTCAGCATATTTGTTTCTTGTGTCATGGTTTTGATTCAGTTTTGGTACATGTGTGTAAGGAAAATGAAAATTGGGAATATGTATTTACTGACAATGGAAGCGAGGGCGCCAGGTGTCCAGTCATTGACTTTGTCATGCTCAGGGACTAGCACAAAGGTGGACATCCTGAAGGCTGCGGGAACAAACAGCCTGGCTGGGAGAGGATGAGGAAAACACTGCCTGCTTTCCGGAGAGCGAACATGTTCTGAGGAAAGCTGCAGATCCTGCAGCTTTATGATGATCAGAAGAGGGGGATGATTAGAGCTAGGCGGGGAAAGCGATTCTGAAGAGGTGGGTCTTGAGGCAGGCTTTGAACAGGGAAAGGGTGCGTGACATGGCTTTGATGTGAGATGGGAGTGTGGTCCACAGGGAAGGAGCTGCAAGTGCAGAAAGCCCTGTCTGTCACCCCGCTGACCCCAGATGCCATTTTTGATTTTGGGGTTGTCCAAGAGGTTGGTCACCAGACCTGATGAAGAGGAAGGAGGTTCAGTGAGGTACAGGGCAGGCTGGATGTTTAGGGACTTGTAGGTTGTGATCAGTGTTTTGAAATCTATTCTGCGTATAGTGTTTGACGTGAAGGGCTGAGGCCCTTTAATGGGCAACTCTCACTGCGGTAGTGGGGTTAACTACAGCATTGATTCTCTCTATTGAACTGCAGTTAGAAAGGAAACACTGTTTGTGTGTCCAGTATGTCTTTATTTCTATAAGTCTGTGTGGGTGTTTTTCATGTTTATAGTGTTTATAGAGAGAGGGAGAGAGAGGGGGGAGAGAGACATTACTCCAGAGACACAACTCTCATAATCAAAACAGCTTATTGTTTGCGTGTGATGTCACAGAGCCCTCGTCAGACAGAGGCTGAAACTGCAGCTTAAATCTTTTAATTAAAACTGTATCCATTCATTGAGAATAGACGCAGGCAGTCCACAATATACTATACTAATGGAACCTCTACACGAAGACGGAGTTTTATCTGCTCATGTCAAGAGGTTTAAGAGCATATTAAGAGGTACAATACACAGTAGACTCCTCAATGTATTATTTATAAATGTGTAACCCCGAGAGTGTACACATATTTACACAATTTCAACATGCAGGATTCCCATATAATCCTCCGACCAAATGTTGGTTAAACATGATTGAACCAATACAGACAACACATACAAGACATATTGGAATAACAAGTGCATATGTCCATATAACTCACTTATTATTATTTTAATGTTGTAAATCCAAGTTTATTCTTCTATTATTTAACAGGAGAAACTGTATTACTCACATGAACCCTAATCTTTTTTTTTTTTTCCTACAATTTTGTAAGCCATATCACCCAGTGCCAATTCCTAATGTGATCCTGGGCTCTACACACCGTATGCCAACCTGAGGAGGCAACAGACTGGCCTCATGCTTCCTTCAATGCATGAGGTGTTCAAGCTGCCTTGTTTTCACCTGGCAGGGGGGAGTTTCCCTGATTGGACATGGCACGTGGATGTTATTCCACATTATTACAACCAGTTCCTGTCCCCTCCATCAGGCGCCCCGGCTGGCCAAGGAGAGGTAGTCTATAGTATTACTGTATTACTGAATATTTTTGTGAGGGTATCTATAGGGGACACGGGGAGAACATGCAAAGTCCACGAAGGCCCTTTTCGTCAACCTCGGGTATGGGCACTGATGACGCGGAGGAGCAGACACGCTGCCACCACCCACAGCATCTCTAGAGGGAATCAAACCCAGGAGGAGATTTCAAGGGAAAAAAGTGTAGGGGCCAAGTGAAGACCTCTGGGGGACCCTGACCCTGGGCAGTCATTCAAGCTTTGGTTTAGTAGTTTGAAACTATATGGTTTAACTATGATTGGTTTAAATCAAAAACATTTTGGCTTCACATGACACATTGACTAAAGCACCTGACAGTCATTGATTTCCATGGAGATTTTGCGCTCGGTGTTTTCTCATTGTGTAAAGCAGTTGTAAACGGATGTACTTTTCACTTAACCGAAACATTACGCTTTGGTTAAGTGAAATTCATCGTCGTTTTTGTGACCCTGAGGTCAGACTATCTAACAGGCACACATTTCACACAAGCACACACACGCGCACATGCGCGCGCGCGCACACACACACACACACACACACACACACACACACACACACACACACACACACACACACACACACAAAGACAAACGCTCCAACTCTACCTCACACACACATATACACCCGCACGCACATTGTGAGGGTGAGAATGAGCTGTTGTGTAGCAGGCTAGCTGTCTCCCTGGTGAGCTGTGTGTAAATATTGTGTGTAGAGACACTAGACATGCTAAAGCAGCGACACAAGCTATGTAACACACATCATAGCGTTCCTTTATCTCACATAAACTCATGAATATGGAGGCTTCACTTAGCGCTGCAAAAATGTCAACAGGGGGCTCAATGACAACACGCTCCGCCGGCTGATTTATTTAGAATCTTGCATGAGGCACATGTTCTTTCAGGTATTTCTTGGTTTGGCTTTGACAGAAAAGTGGAGTGACATGACAGGAGGGGAGAGAGAGAGAGAGAGAGAGAAGAGAGAGAGAGAGAGAGAGAGAGAGAGAGAGAGAGAGAGAGAGAGAGAGAGAGAGAGAGAGAGAAACTTTCAAATGTGATGTCTCCTATATGGATGTCTGACAACCTCTTCCAGGAAATGCACAGTCTTTTTATAGTTTCACAATATAGTATTACCAAAAGTGTTAATGTAGCACAGCTCTGTTTTACATTTCATTCCTACTTATATTCTGCATTTATTCATACATACATTCATTTGTTTTATCTTGATTGTCTTTTTCAACTTTTGCTTTGGCAATATAAATGTATGTCTTCTCATGCAGATAAAGCTCAATTGAATTGAATTGAATTGAATTGAATTGAATTGAATTGAATTGAATTGAATTGAATTGAATTGAATTGAATTGAATTGAATTGAATTGAATTGAATTGAATTGAAAGACCGAGAGAGAGGAGGGGGGTCAGGAAAGACCAAGAGGAGAACATTATTTTAGCTGTAGGTATAGCATGGCTCAGGAGGTAATGTGGCTGTCTTGGAAGAAATGGAAGTTTACATCTTCAATCCCCAGTTCCTCCTGGCTGTACAACTAAGTCCCCGTTAGCTAGGCAAATTCATACACATGTAAATTTAGGTAATATTTTAACATACAGGGCCAATCATTGTAGGTTCTGATGTAAAAAAAAAAAAAAAAAAAAACACGTTTGAGAACCACTATAGTATACCCCCTTCAGATTGCTATACTGTACCTCAATCGTTTAAATTGTTCACAAATTCAGCTTTTACATTGTTACAGAGCGTTAAAGTTTTGCAGTACGATTCCAGAATTATAGTTTAAAGTATGATTACAGAGCTCCATTTCTGCTACACTGTCACCATTTTCAGCATTTGAACTGTCTGACTAGTGACAACGCCACCAACAGCAGATGAAGATGTCAGTCTCAAGGTGATTAAAAAAAAAAAACACAATTTTATCTTTTCTTCTTCACAACGCATCACTGCATGCGAAACATATGTCAAGGTGTCATGGGGACCAGAAGCATTGCCCTTAAGTTGTCTGATGTTGATTACAATGTTCTTTCACTTTCAGGACCAAAATAAACATAGGCGTGATGTGAGCAGATCACTTGCTCCCTCCAGACTACGCATTAAATTGACTGAAGAAAAATGATTGTGAAGTCTGTGATTGCATAAATGCTACCTGCCCACTGTAAGGTAAAACTTTATTGTCCCTTAGTGGCAATTTGGTGCGCGATAGCAGTACCATATTGACCTGAATATAAGACGCACTGTATGTTTTTTTCTAATGAAAAATTATATTTGGGTGCTGTACTATTTGACATTCAATGTTCTTTTTTTGCAAACGAGTCTTGAAAAATGGGGGGAGTTTTATATCCGGAACAATACGGTTCTGCTATCTGTTAAACAATGAGAAGTGTTAACACCCGTTTCACGACTCTTTGGACTGTTGTGAATTTGCAAACAATTAATAAATATTTATAACAGAAGAACATAGATGTATACACAGCCTACAGTCATGAATACAAGCATCGTTAACATGGTATGATGTGTGTTAACGTTTGTGGCGGCTGTCCTGCTGTGCACATTCCGTGAATATGTTGCTTCACATTTAAATATATGCAGATATAAGGGAGCCTGAGGGTGAAACACACACGCACACAAAGCACTACAGACGTGTACAGGTAATAGGCAAACTTCCATATTTACATCACATCATGAAACTTCCGTGTGAAAATTACTCATGCAGCTATAATACAGCCTAAGGCCTTTGTGTGTGTGTGTGTGTGTGTGTGTGTGTGTGTGTGTGTGTGTGTGTGTGTGTGTGTGTGTGTGTGTGTGTGTGTGTGTGTGTGTGTGTGTGTGTGCGTGCGTGCGTGCATGTTTGTGTGCGTGCTCCATGGGGAAAGCGAAGTCTGATGACTTGTTGTTGTTATTAGTGATTGTGTGTGCATGTGTGTATATCTGCCGTACTGATGACTGCTGTATTATTCTCGTTGTTTGTCTTAATAACGGCCCTCCTACGTATACAGTTTACTGCACAGCATGAAATCACACACACACACACACACACACACACACACACACACACACACACACACACACACACACACACACACACACACACACACACACACTCACAAGCATAAACATGTGACGAAACTGGATATGAATATGGCTGTGATGGATATATATTAAGGCTGTCCGAGTTAACTAGTTAATCGCGAGTTAACTCAGCCATGAGTTAACTCGATTAATTTTTTTAGTGCGAGATTAACTCACAGTAAAACCAAAGGCCGAGTGGGTCCATTTGGTTCAATTTCGCCAAATGCAGGTGAATAATTTTTAAATATCTGCATCAGTTAAGTTATTTTAAAATAAGTCTACACAATTAGAGAATGTAGAGAACTTTCTACAAAATGTGCATGTTCGTTCCGAATGATATCGTTGACAAATTCTTTAATTTAGGTCTGGAAGTCTAAATAAATGTCATCAAATGGTGGTCTGTGGCTCAAATGCAGAATAAATAATTGACCTTGATATGAATATTCTTAAAAAACACTCATTTAAGGTATATTTAGAACTCATGAAAATATGCGATAATTTGCGATTAATCGAAGATTAACTATGGGCCATCATGCGATTAATCGCGATTAAATATTTTAATCGACTGACAGCTCTAATATATATACATCTACCATGCAGGCTATCCAGAAGCCAAGGGGAAGAGTTCAGCAGGATCAGTGCCAGCCCTGTGTGTGCATGTGCCAATGTGCCAATTGTTTGCTCTCATTCAACTTGACACTGCACACCTCTAGCTAAGGGTGCATTTGGATATGCACAACAGGGAAAAAAACTCACATATTGGTTTTGTACCACTGTTCTAGGGATGGTTAAAGGCTGGAAATGAATTGTGATGTTTTACACAACACACACACACACACACACACACACACACACACACACACACACACACACACACACACACACACACACACACACACACACATTTGATGTGATTTTAACGTACGATTATCTTAAAGTTGTGTATAGTACCCTTAATGTACACATGTGCCTGCTTTATGCAAATGTATCCTACATCATCGGGAATGTAAAATGTAAGTGGAACCAGAAACCCTAAAAGGCACTGCATTAACCATAACAATGTGTTCCCATTATTCTGGTAATATCATTCAAGACAAATGTTGAATTCAACCCAAAATTGAATAGAAGAAACGAATGCAAAGCATATTATTAACAGCAGTGCAGGCTGGCAGGCTGACCCCCCCCCCCCCCCCCCCCCCCCCCCCACACACACACACACACACACATCCGCCTCCCCCACTTGCGTTCCAAACAATACACAAAGACGCTCTCTCTCTGTAATTATTTTACCTCAACAAACAAGTTTAATTGGCTCGGTGGAGGGCAAGGGAGTGTGTGTGTGTGTGTGTGTGTGTGTGTGTGTGTGTGTGTGTGTGTGTGTGTGTGTGTGTGTGTGTGTGTGTGTGCACGTTTGTTTTTACTGCTCAGCATCGCGTGTGCCTGTATATGTAACTTGTTTGTCTGTGTGTGTGTGTGTGTGTGTGTGTGTGTGTGTGTGTGTGTGTGTGTGTGTGTGTGTGTGTGTGTGTGTGTGTGTGTGTGTGTGTGTGCGTGCGTGCGTGCGTGCGTGCGTGCGTGTGTGTGTGTGTGTGTGTGTGTGTGTGTGTGTGTGTGTGTGTGTGTGTTTGGGGGGTGGGGGTGGGGGGTGTTGATCAGTGCACGGACCACATCACAGTGTAATAGAGCCCATTGGGATCTAGGCATGTGTACAGTTGCTAGCTGTAAATTGACCTGCCCTCTGAGTATGCATGCGTGTGTTTGTGTGTGTGTGTGTGTGTGTGTGTGTGTGTGTGTGTGTGTGTGTGTGTGTGTGTGTGTGTGTGTGTGTGTGTGTGTGTGTGTGTGTGTGTCTGCAGAGAGATTTAATAACTGTTCTGTCTCCCTCAAGCCCTTATCTTTCCATAGCACAAACGTACACGCACACACATGCCCACATGCATGCACATCAGCAATTAGCTGCGCTGGTGTCAAACCTCCTCGAATCAAAGAGTCAGTGATGCAGACATACAGGTAGACAGGCAGACAGAAAGACAGACTTCAGATAGACAGACAGATGTCGTTACTGTGTCTGAGTGTGTGTGTGTCTGTGTGTGGTAGGCGTTTGTTTCAGTGCAGATGTACAGTATACCAACATAACACACAAACACACACTCATCATTGAGCATGCATGAGAGTGTGCACTAGCCCTGCATTGTTTACTAATTAACTCACAACCTTGTCGACAACAACAATATGACCATCACCATCTCTTCCCTCAGTGTTTTCTCTTCACTGAGCTGCATGGGACCTCTGAGAGGACCACAGGAGGACGGACGATAGGACATCAGGAGCAATTAGGGGTTCAGTGTCTTGCTCAAAGACACTTAAGACCGCTAGTAAGTAACGCTGCGGGAGCCCGGGATTGAACCGGCAACCATGTGGTTACCATCCGGTGACTCTACCCCCTGAGCCACTGGCGCCCTCCTTCATGGGGCCGGCTGGTAGTGTAATGTAACATTGCTCTCCACTAAACCTTTGTATGCGTTTTTGTCCTATGCGTGTCATGAACTGTCTGTGTCAACAAACTGTCCTGATGTCAACTATCAACTCTCTTTTTGCCATGTCCTGTAAGAATACTGTATATTATCAACTATCCATGAAAGAAAATAAAAAGCAGGTCGGCTACATGAATTTGTCCACCCGATAAGAAACATAATTTAAGTTGTTGACGATCTAGAATCAAGATAGTTCATTTGCAACTAGTGGAATGACATGAGGTGCATGATGTAGACTCTATGCTGCTGTGTCCACAGTCAGTCCACAGTGTCATTATTTCTATTGTAGGTTCACTTCATTGAAGCACTGCACTCTTTGCATGAAATGTGATATATAAATAAAGGGGTAAAACTCAACATGTTGCGAGAGGGAGATTGAGACGTAGCAGTGCAGGTTCCCAACCTTGGCTGGTATTCTCGAACGCCATTGTGTAGCCATATTAGAGCACTACAGGTATAATGGAGAGGGCTGACAGAGACGCCTATTGGCTCAAAAGCGCACATGACGATGGCTATTGGCTGACAAGTGCATGTTTGGAACTAACATAGTTCCACTTCCAAACAAACCACTCTTGCCCATTCACTTACATTGACAGCAGAGCTCCAGTGCAGGCGTGAAGCGCGAGACACGAGATCAAAGCGTGTCAGTACTCACCATTATAGTGCTCTAAGCCAGATATACAGTAGTGTAAGACTTGGGCATGGCAGCAAATCAGGTTTGGGGCCTTGTGTCTAGGCCAAAAGCCTGTACCACCAGACCTGGGCCTGGGCTTACCAAATAATTACTCATAGTAATTAAAACCTGCAATTCAAAAAGTCCAGAAATCATCTGGTCCCCATTTAAAAATGTTACTGTGCTCTCCTGCTTCGTTCATCATGAGTTGAAGCTCTTGATGGCTGCATGGTTTTAATTAGTATGGTGGTACAGGCTTTTGGCCTACACAGAAGGCCCCAGACCTGATTTGCTGCCATGCCAATGAGAAGACTTACACCACACCTGGCTACACCATAGCGTTCGAGAATACCAGCCCTTTTCTGAATTCAGGGCCCGCTTGAAAAATCTGACCACTTAACACATGGTGAGTGGTCAGGGTGGTATATTTGTATGTTTAGTCATGGTGTGATTAAGACATATTTGTGATTGTGTCCATATCATGCAGCAGATTGATTGTGTCAACCCTGATCAGTACCGTAGGCTGCATGTATCTGCACAGTATGTATCAGGTTATCCCATGACCATGGTAGGTAAATAAACAAATCATCAACCATGTGTTTGTTCATTGGTGAATGATAAAAGTTCTAGACCTATTCCACTTTGCTTATCTCAATATTTCTACTGAAACAGTCAAGTAGTTTCATGTGACGAAGTATGTAAATACAGTATAATTACTCTCTGCATACGCACAATCGCGCCTGTGTGTGTGTGTGTGTGTGTGTGTGTGTGTGTGTGTGTGTGTGTGTGTGTGTGTGTCTCAGTGGATCTAACACGAATGGTGATGGCAATAATGAGCAGTAAAGACCCTGTGTTAGCTCACCCATACACAACCTGTGTATTGTATGCGCACAATACAGAAACAATAACACATGGGCTATGTAAGTTAAACCTGCACAATCACACAGGTAGATGCGTGTGTGTGTGTGTGTGTGTGTGTGTGTGTGTGTGTGTGTGTGTGTGTGTGTGTGTGTGTGTGTGTGTGTGTGTGTGTGTGCGTGCGTGCGCGTGCTTGTGCATGTGTGCTCGCATCTAGGGAGCTGACAGGAACAAATGCGGCCATATTGCCCCTGAGGCTCAGTGGTGTGATAATTAATGTATCATCAAACCAGAAAAAACACATGGAACCCAATTACACCAGAGAGAGAGAGAGAGAGAGAGAGAGAGAGAGAGAGAGAGAGAGAGAGAGAGAGAGAGAGAGAGAGAGAGAGAGAGAGAGAGAGAGAGAGAGAGAGATCTTCCTGGTCCAGGAATAAATTTCTCTCTCTCTGTCTCTCTCATTTGCTGTTTGCGGTGGGTGTCGCACATCCAGGTGTAATTAAAAATGGCAGCCTGTTTCACCTCTCCCTCTCCTGGTAACATGTGGCTTCTTGTTAATTTACCTTCTCTTATTCCCTGTCCTCCCCCCTCCCTCCCCATGGAGGTGCCGACAGATGGTCTGAGTCCACGTTGGGGAACTGGGGCTTCTTATTAAGAACAGAACAAGTAACTTTCCGGTGTGTGTGTGTGTGTGTGTGTGTGTGTGTGTGTGTGTGTGTGTGTGTGTGTGTTGTGTGTGTGTGTGTGTGTGTGTGTGTGTGTGTTTGTGTGTGTGTGTGTGTGTGTGTGTTTATCAAAGAAGCTAAACAGAGAGGGATATAGATGGAGATTTATTTTTTCCGCTCTCTCCAAAGCCAACAACGTTACAAACTGCATGGTTGATGTGTTACTGTGCTCAAATGAAATTTACAAATGTTTGTTTTGTGTCATTTGAACGCTCTCGCATGTTCAAACGCGCATGAACACCACGCACTAGCAACAAAATACTTTGTAACATTTCTGCTCGACATGTATTGACACACAATGACTTTAAAACAGGGGAAACTCTAACTTTATACTATACCTCCAATTTTAATCCTTTAATCCCCCCCTCCCATGCACACACACACACA
>CM076980.1:30082342-30092342 GCA_039105355.1 Benthosema pterotum | reverse complement strand
TGTGTGTGTGTGTGTGTGTGTGTGTGTGTGTGTGTGTGTGTGTGTGTGTGTGTGTGTGTGTGTGTGTGAATCCCCTTCATACCTCTCACACAAGCTGAGACCCCCATATTTGCACATATTTGTACAATTATGGAAAACACCTTGAAAATATAATGATCCAATATTCCTGCTGTCAGTTGTCATTCTTTGCTGTGAAGTGTTTCATGGCAAAGCCAGTCCACACCAATGCATTGCTATGTCCAACACTAAAGTCCAGTCCAGTTGCATTGCTGTGTCCAACACTAAAAAAAACAGTCCACCAATGCATTGCTGTGTCCAACACTACAAAAACAGTCCACCAATGCATTGCTGTGTCCAACACTACAAAAACAGTCCACCAATGCATTGCTGTGTCCAACACTACAAAAACAGTCCACCAATGCATTGCTGTGTCCAACACTAAAGGCCAGTACACACCAATGCATTGCTGTGTCCAACACTAAACGCCAGTACACACCAATGCATTGCTGTGTCCAACACTAAAGGCCAGTACATACCAATGCATTGCTGGGATACAGTATGTCTAACACTAAAAGCCAGTCAGTCCACACCAATGCAACTCCTTGCAGCATGCAACATACCGGCTACTTGCAACCAGTGGCAGTTTTACAGTTGTTAGCACAAAAACCGAACACTTTTCACAATTTGCACAACCTTCACTTCATGCGCCTAATGGTTTGACACACTTTGCATTACATAACATTCCCTTATCTGCATTAGACTTGAGTCTTTCCTCAATTTGCATTGTGATGTCAATTACACATTACCTTGTTGTCCAAACACTTACGCTGCTACACAGTGTTCAATTGTTGCACACAATTCTCACATCAAATCTCAAAGCATCAACCTACAACACACCTTGCTGTCAAAACACTACACACATGATGTTCAGTTGTTGCACACACTTCTCACACAAAATCTCAAAGCATCAACACACAATTTGCAATCTGGACTACAACATAAAAGTGAATTGAGAGCCTTTGGTTTGTTTGATGATCAATGGGGAATATTGAAGAGAGACAACCCGAAAAGAATAGGGATTAGAGTGAGAGGATGAGCAGTGGCATTTCTAAGCAATTTGGAGTCCCAGGCAAGATTCCTGTGACGTCATACCTATGACTTACTTGACTTAAGCCCTTTGCATAGGGTGCATAGGCCGTTGACAAATGTCTTCCATTTCACTCTGCTTTTCTCCGTTCTTTCAAGATCTGCCCAGTTGAGCTCTCTCTCTGCCATCTCTGACTCGATGCTCCTTCTCCAGATGTTACCATACCTATGACAGGCACAGTGAAAGCCCCCCCAACCCCCCGATAAAATTCTGAACTATTTTTAAACTAAAGAACATATTATGTTTTAGATGTTCAATTCTAGTTATAGAGGAGAAGTAGCCTATAGGCTAATGTATTTAACCACACAAGGCTTATTAGCCTGGGATCCTTTTAAAGCATGTCTGGTGGTCACCCCAGTGCCCCCCCTCCCCTCATGGCGCCCTAGGAAACTGCCTAATGTCTAATTAGACTGTCTAATGGCAAAAACGCCCCTGAGGACGAGGACAACTTTCTCCTCGTCCTCTCACTCTTACAGTATACTATTAGAGGAGTAGGTGGACATAGAGGAACAGGAGAAAGATGAAGGATAACGGTCATTTCTAATGAGATTCGGGCAACTGTGGTTGACCATGTGGTCAATCATGGTCAGACAATGAGCCTTGGCTGGCCAGAGGGCCCAGTTGTTGGCATCGTTAGAACATTTTTCTGTTCCGTTAGTGCAGTGATTTTGAGCCTTTTTGATACCCGGGACCACCATTTATTCAGCATTTGAGCCATAGACCAACATATCCCCACAAAGACTCAGTGTAGACTTCTTAATTAAGTGGGCTTATTCAGATGATGAATATTTTAACTCTTGATAGCATACGGGTCCATTTGGTTTCATTTTACACTATCAAGAATTACATCTAATTCCATCATTTACCTGGGGACCACCTGGAACCCCCTCAAGGACAACTGATGGTCCCCGGACCACTGGTTGAAAACCAGTGCTTTAGTGCTTCCACCTTATTCTACTTCCTGAAACTCTATTGAGGAGTTCTTTTCTCTAAATCACTAATACATTATTCATTTATAGGCTACTCAAAAACATACAGGTCAAGCCATACATGTCAACATATCTCAACACGCATCTGTGCAAAAAAAAAAAAAAAAAAAAAAAAAAAAAGCCAACAGTCAAATCTTCTGTCATTTCATCCTTCACTCTTATGGCTTTATTTGCGGCCTGTATACAGAAAATAGCAGATCTACCAGATGACATTGTGTCACTGTGTGCTAACATTGTGAGTATAGGCTACAATTCTGCTGTTTTGGACACATTCTAGTCAATTGGCATTGCTGAGTTTGTTGAAGTTTCCAAATTCCAATTTATAAACGTGTTTATCGTATTTTTAAGAGTGACAGGCGTTCATTCAATGTGCTTTGCTGACATCTACAGACAAATAGTGGTACTGCAAACTATGTGAAAGAATGAAAGTTTCGTCGACATACATTTTAGCAGCGCCTCTGCATTTTAGTTTTTTAGGCGCAGAGTCAGACCTGTGGCGCGTGGGAGAGACAGACAGACAGACAGACAGACAGACAGACAGACAGACAGACAGACAGACAGACAGACAGACAGACAGACAGACAGGAAAGCTGAGAGGAAGCCATTTAGATTGGGAGACAGAGAGGAACGTTGAGGCTTCACACGACAGTCGTGGAGGGAGAGCAGTGCTCTCAGTCTGTCCAGAACAGCCTATAAGATGTGCAAAACTGTAGCCCACATGCTTGCTGTGAGAAAACAAGACAAATTCCCGAAGCTACTGATTATTAAAAGCCTCTGTTACGCTTGTTAGACTCGGTCCCAGCCAGCCTTAGCTACTCACCTGTTTGCTGTGTGCTGTTACCCTTGCTGAGACTGCCTCTCCAGTAGGCGGTGCTGTTAGCCTTCATACACAACCCTATTTCTGTCAGAAACCGTTGAGGGGAGATTTTACCCTTTTGATATTTATTGATTAATTGATTTTAAACTGATTAATTCAGTTTCCAATTTCATTTATTCATTGTGCACCTCACCGCAAAGAATACAATATACTGTCTACATGACAAATATTTGTATATTGTAAATCAGTAGATTCCAAGTTCCAACCATTTTGAGCAGGGCCCAATATTGATTCTCATGCATTTGAGTCACAGAACACCATTGATGATATTTTTCTGTAACACTAAACAATGTGTTGTATTTGTCCACAGTTCTGTGCTGTATTGAAGGCAAATGATGAACAAAATAACAACTCTTCTCTCTTCTCTAATTGTGTAGGCCTAAATTAAGTAGGTTAACACAGATGTTTAACAATAATGTAACACTTGATGGTGTCAAATTAAATTAAATTGATCCATAGCCTACAGTTTTTTTTTCTTTTGTCCTTTCTTTTATGAATGATATAAACCTCTGTGTGATATATAATGTACTGTATGACAGAACAGGCATGCTCAACTACAACTCCATCACCCGTTCAGGGTTTCTCTTCTCAGTGTCACATAGCCTATAGTTTAATTGGTTCTATATGTTCTTGTCCTCCCAGCTGTTGTGTATTGTTTATAAACAACAACAACCCCCATACAGTATAGTGTTGTTCCCTATGGTCAGTCCTTGTCATTAAATGTTTGGCAGTGTCACTCTGCTTTAGTCACCAGATTGTGACACACAACACAAACAACTTACATGAAAGTGTCTGAGCTCAAGCAAAAATAATGTTTGGTGAAGCTAGGACGAGCTCAGTAAATACGTAAACCTTTTTGTGAGATCATCGGCAAGAATGGTTCCTCTTCTTAAGAGGAAGAACAATTCTTGTCTATGATCTCACCTGAACCACCAAAGAGCACCCAGTTTCTTCTCCAGCAGCACTTCCATATCTTTTTGTTTTAAGAAACCCTTTTGTGAGCTTAATAACTGAAACCACAGCAGGCGTAGAAATATACTGTTGCTGTCTCCCAGAAACCTTGTATCTCCATTATTTGTTGTTGTCCCCCCCTTCATAAATCAAGCCCTATACTTCATCAGGCAAGAACGTTTGCAAAAGTATTGAAAATAACAAATACACAGTTTACACAATCATTAGGGAGGTCACAGCATGTGACTTTGTTGTGACCTTGTAGCTAAGCTATTTGATATCTTTTGTGGAAGTGCATGGATAGTGTATGTTGACGGTTGAAGACGGTCACTGAAGATTATTCACAAGGACTCTTGACTAAATCATAACCACATTGGATCTTTTAGATCAGAAGAACCACAGGCAAACTCTGCCTCCCCCATTCCTGCAAGGTAACCTCCCGTTTTGCACACAAGGTTTCAGCGAGGGTATTATTGACACAGGGACGGATACAGAGGGACACATGTTGGCACAAAGGCACGTGAAAAGACACACACATGGAGGACAGGGATGGGAGCTAATTTCACTTCAGCTTGACGAGTCCATTAATGACTCTGTCAACCATAAACGCTCCGTCTCCCTGACAACAGTTATTAGTGATAATATTACTGAACAGGTCACATGCCGTGCGGGTTACGACGCGCGTGCACACACACACACACACACACACACACACACACACACACACACACACACACACACACACACACACACACACACACACACACACACACTAGGTGATAGGCTATACCGCATGGTGGATTAGGGGTTTGGGGAGAGAGAGACAGGAATGAAAGTTCATTTTCATACGATACATACACACACACACACACACACACACACACACACACACGCACACACACACACACGCACGCACGCACACACACACACACACACACACACACACACACACACACACACACACACACACACACACACACACACACACACACACACACACACACCCCTGCTGTGAGTTGCCGGTTCATTCCCCCGGTGACGTGACACTGTATGGAAATATAATGATATGGAAGAGAAGGCCCTGGACTGGAATAAGTGAGACGTACATATATGACAGAACGATCCGCAGTCATCTGCTGTCTGACAACACATACAGACACGCTGCCTGGCCATATCACACCATACAGATGTAAACTGACAGGTATAAATGATCAAAATGACACCTTGAATGTTGTCAGGGCCTTGTCAGGCCGTCCATGTTGACATGTGTTAGAGAGAGAGAGAAAGGAAACAGCGGGCGTCCTGTAGTTCTGGCTGTAAACACACACACACACACACACACACACACACACACACACACACACACACACACACACACACACACACACACACTGCAGAGCAGATGACATGAAGGGATGACTTCAATGTGTTACTACTACTACTACTACTACTACTACTACTACTACTACTACTACTACTACTACTACTACTATACTGCTAACTTAGTCGTATACTACTAATTGACTGCTACTACTACCGGTACTACATAAAATGGAATTATTCCTGCTCTGGGGCACGTGTCTCTGTTCAAGGTAAAGCATTCCTGACCTTGTGAATAGGAACTTTAAGAAACCGTCTCTAGGACTTGGGCACGACGATAACGTAGGCGCGCTCTGTTGCAGTTGCAGCAGAATCCCAACATAGTTAAGAAAGCAGGCAACGCTGCTTCCACTGGCGTCTCTGATTTCCATGGTGACGCTCCTCTACAGCATACCTCTCGTTCAAGTTGTTAACAAGACGCCAAGAGCGGCGTTTTGCACTTGCGCTTGACTTCCTGCCTTTAAACTTACAGAAGGACTTAGGAGACATGGTACATGCCATGACGCTTTCATGAATGCTTTCATGGAAGGTAATTGCACTCCAGCATACTGTATCACTTAACTTCAGAACAAATACTTCTTAAGCTTAGTTAACATATCAGGAAAGTGTGAGTGCCCGGACGACCGTTGATTGCTGTTTGATTGCTGCTCCAATTAATTTTCAATGGGAGTCCTGTGGTTTAACACATGCACGAGAGGTCATTTGGACCGTTTTTTATATATATTTTGTTTATCTTTGCCCTTGAAGCTTTCAGAAGGTTCTCCTTCAACGGCCATCATCATCCATCATCACCCATCATCATTCATCATCTCAGAAATGTGAGTCATCTGAAAAAAATCTTAAATATGAATTTAAGCAAATGATAATTCTGGCCATATTTTTTCAGGCATGCTGTGTTAATCAGTAAAGCTTGCCTGATGCTCGAGCGGAAAAAACACGTCAGGCAGACGTCACTGAGGAAACCATGTGACTCCCATTGAAACATTACAAATAGCCTTAGTAGTTCTTAGGGCCTGCTCCACCCTTGGAACAAGTATCCGAAGTGCTCGCCCTCGTTTTTTCCACCGGCTACACCGGCTGCACGGGCACTGCTTCTCTTCAGCTTCATGTTAATGTGAGCAATGCATGGCTCAGCCAGTGTGCTTTCGCCTCTAGAGGCGCACGTGCTAGTAGCAAGCTCTGGAGAAATGTTGGTTCAGAAATCAGAACCCTCCCTGCTCCCCTTCGCCCTTCCCTGGTAGAAAACAGCAGAGAAAACTGACGTCACTTTCATGCGACACTCAACTTCTTGAGCAGGCTTTCGAAAATTAAAAAAGCCTGGATACGCTCCCGCTTGG
Source organism: Benthosema pterotum (assembly GCA_039105355.1). Lineage (NCBI taxonomy): Eukaryota > Metazoa > Chordata > Actinopteri > Myctophiformes > Myctophidae > Benthosema > Benthosema pterotum. The sequence continues at coordinate 30,085,661 of CM076980.1, read as the reverse complement.
GATGCATTGACCAGACCTCACGCTGTGGCCAGGTTTGACGATAACTGTCGCACGTAAACCTTCTGTGTGCAATAAAACGCATGTGCCCGTTCGATGGGTTTCAAACCGCCAGAATCTATTTGTATGCACCTTTCTTTCCTGCATTGTCCCCCTCTCAGTTGTCCTGTCCTGTTGTGTTAATGGCTCCCAGCGGCAAGCCTGCTGTCTGCCCACAAACTATTGAACAGGTAATCTGCTGTAAAGCTGCTTCCGCAAATCATTTACCCGATCAATTCTACTCTTTTGCAATGGCCACCATTGTGTTGCTATTGACAGCTCTAGATTGTTTGTTTGTCTATGTGTTATAGTGCTGCTGTGTTGCATAAGGCTGCGCTGCAAAGTAAATAAGAATAGCAATACAAGTAGTAGTAGTACTGTAGATTAATTTGTATTATTATTATTATTATTATTACATTATATAACAGTCCTTGTGGCATATAGAGGACAGTGGTTCTCGTCGGGGGACCTGAGTTATGAATATGAATTGATGCGTGACTGGTGTGATCAAATCAAATTTACTTGAACAAGTGAGAATAACAAACAGCCAGTATAGAACCAGCTACAGATTTACATGTTATAGCAGAAATGCATTCTGCGACTGTGCATTATTAAAAGTGTTACAGATTTATTTGTGAGCGCTGACAAGTTAATGTGTTGGTTCACACGTCCTCATCAGGCCAACAGGGGTTGGCAGCACACAGCATGTACACATGCTGGAAAACTGACTAATAACTACCATAATGGGAGAAAGTGAAAAGGCTACAGAGTATAAATATTTGAATAAATAAATAATCAGTAATAGTAGCAACCATATTAGTGGCAGTCATTATCATTATTATTATTTTATTATTAAAGTCACAGGATAAAATATATGAAAAGCATCTCCAAGTGCATCTGCAGGATATAAGTCGCTTCCACTTTCCATCTGTGACCTCTGACTCCTCCTCTCTTGGCACTTATTAAGAAGCTGTCATGTTATCCGAACCATTACATTCACAAACAGAAGGGTCACGACCCCACCACTAGTCCTCCCTCCGAGGAATTGAACCGTCAACTTTTCCATATCTCCAAGACGCGACCCGGTCACCTGCAGCCTGTTATTATTAACCAGAAGCCCCCTCTTCCCCTCCACACGTCCCCTGGTGACAACACAACCTGACGATTAGCGTGTGCAAATCCACACGCACACAGAGAACACGGCGATGGGGGGGTGGAGGGGGGTTCACATGTGGAGGCCGACACGTGAAGATGAGCATACACATATTCAACTCCCTCTCTTTCTCTCACACGCACATGCATGCACGAGCACATACACGCACCCGGCCGCGCGCACAAAGGTGTAGCGAATGCCTGACATATTTTGATGTTACCTTGGAAACGCATAGCATGTCTTACGTGGAAGGACTGAATTGAATTAAAGGGATAGGAAATGTGAGAGGAAGATCATGATCATTTTTCGACCGCGGCCGAGTTCATGGATTTCAAAACATCACACCAGACTTCCGGGTCATCATTGCCATCTCCAGTGCCTGATTACTGTGATTAATGTGTCCCTATAGCGATGACATCAGGGAGCATCTGTTTTTGACTTCTGATCTGCTTGAAGGTAACGGTTGAGAGATTTTGAACTCTCATTAAAGGCGGTTAAATGCCATCCTGCCATTTCTCTAATTTCTTTGAAAGTGTCCAAATTGATCATGCCGTCGATGGTCGTCCAAAATATTTTTACTTTGAACCTCAATTTAAGCTGGAATGACCAGATCTTATACAAGTCATTCCAGGCTGAAATAATCTTCAAATGGCATTCAACTGATTAGACGGCAATGGAATGATATTTTCCTTAGTTGCATTCATAAAGAACAACAAATGAAAGGACTGATTGAACAACACAAATAAGGAATTCTAATAGAACATTTGGGCTGAAACACTGAAGCATTGGGAGTATAGCCAACAGTAACAATGTTGATTTATCCGTTTGTCAAGTGACCAAATGTACCCTGCTGTGTACTCTCTTCCTGTCAATGTAGAAAAAATAAAGCATATCAGCAGAATAAAGAATATCTTACAGCATATACTGTAATTTGTTCTGTGTGTGTGTGTGTGTGTGTGGGGGGGGGGGGGGTGTGTGTGTGTGTGTGTGTGTTCTTCCCCAGACGACAATCACAACTATATACCGCCAAGCACAAACCAATGTTTACTTTTCCTCGGTGCTGTTAATGTGTCTGTGCCACTCAACACTTGATGTCTGAAGACTGAGGTCTTTCTAGGTCTGGCAAAACACTGCTGTGTTCTGCTGCTGCCGACATGGCAGTGTTTGTGTAATGTGCCTGTGGTAGTTGTTGATAAGTGTTTATGAGACGTCTTCTCTCTAATTTGTGTGTTGCGCGTGTCGACTGAGGTCCTGTTGCCTCTGTACTGTTTGTCAGTAAATACAGTGGAGCTGTGTAATTAGCGTGGATGCTTTGCTTTGTCTGCATGCGTCTCACCAAGACTAATTCCTTGTCAGCTGATTGGACCCGGGGATAAACATGAATTCTTCCTCTGATTTGAATCGATTTGAGCAGAGCCAAACACTGAAATGTCACTGACAAAGAAGAGAGGGCTGGTAAAGATCAGGACAGTGATTTTGGCCAAAATGTGCATGTCATGTGCATGTCATCACATGGAAACAAAAGATGGTGGTATTCTGTGGGAGAAACCAAGACACCTCAACTTCCACAGATTTCCTGTATCTAAGGTTTCCAAGTGTCCATTTCATTGAAAAAAAAAGTTGCTGCCACACAATGGGATTACTGAAAACCAGGGGGCTGAAAGCTGGCGTATGAAAGCTAGGTGTTGAGATGTTAGCGTCACCCCTCAGAAAAGAACCTTTCCTTATTTTGAAACTAAAATTTGTCTCCCTTATTGACCTAAAGGCCATACATACATACATACAATCAATAAATCAGTCAATCAAACAAGCAAACAACAACAATTTTACAAAGTTCTAACAGTTATACTATATGCAGCATAGTTGTAAAATAATAAAAGATCTCATGTGTGTACAGTTTTTCCTATAGCACATAACTGCAATTAACTCTTAATGTGTAGACTCTAATAAATGTATATCTCGTCTCTAGTCCCTTAATAATAACCAGTTCTGTACAGGTAATTATTCTGTGTGTACACAGGCATCTTCAGTTATTAGGGTGAAATAAAATACCCAATAATATATTTGATTTTTATGGCACTTTAAAGCAGATAAGATGCATTCCTAATTTCATTTTAATGCTTAATAACA
>CM076980.1:30022342-30077342 GCA_039105355.1 Benthosema pterotum | reverse complement strand
CAATCCCATTATTTTAGAAAATTGACATCCCTACAAGCTCACATCATGCTTCCCAAAGCTTTGATTTTTTTTTCTTTCTTTTTTTTTTTGATTGTCAAAAATTAACAAGAAAATTTCACTTTTTTGTTAGGGTCATAAGTCTTTTCTTCTGGCGTGGGAGTAAAGTAGAATATATGGCAGGATGCAATACTTTTTGTTTTTTTTTTTTTCTTAAATTAGTTGATTTTCTCAAACGTGTGTGTTGTCATGATTTGTAACAACCTGAGTTGGAGTTGTCCGTGGTGTAATTGTCTTTAAACTTTTAGGAAAAGTCTATGAGGAAAACGAATGGGGAATTCATTTCTGGGTCAAGGGCAACGTCATGAGAGGGGCAGGACTGCTCAGCTCTATAAGCTGAGCCATTTGAAGGTTCATAACTGGGCCTCATTTTTCCTAGCTCGACTGGCCCACACTATAGTACTTCACTCTATCCCTTCATCTCTACTTCTCCACCACCTATTACATTTTCTTCAATTCAAGGGAGCTTTATTGGCATGAGAAAACATATGTTTCTATAGCCAAAGGAACCGTGAAACAAGACATCATACAATCTATGTAAAAATACATATTTAATATAAATAGGAATAGAAAAGGTGTAAACAAAGCTGTGTTACTTTAACACTCTGGCTATCTACAGGTATATATTGTGAAACTATAAAAAGATTTTTGCATTCAATTAGTATAAGAACAAGTACAAGTAGCAGCAAATTGCTTTTTTCCATATGTAATTGAATTAAAGTCAGTTGATCTGTTTATATAACAGTATTTCTCTGTACTGTGATCATTTTCTGTAAACAGGGTATGATATAAATTACGGTACTCAAATCTCGCTACAGTATTTGCACATTGTTACTTGAGCAGGAGGGGCTAAACACACTTCTGCAATACTGAACTGTATGGCTTCCATATATGTGATACATGTACCACTAGCAAATCATAGAGGAGGTAAAATCATATTGGAGATAAAAAGGGAGAAGAGAAATTTACAAGGAGGGCAAAGGGGCTGGGTGGGGGAATTTTTTATTTTGTTCATTTTTTATTTGTTATTTTTGTATTTTTATTTTTGAATTCCAGGGGTCTGACAGGTGTCAGTGTTCTGGTAGGAGCCATATCAATTGAATTAATACTGGTCACCTTTGAGAAGGACTTTAATTATACCACAGTCCCACAGCTCGCTGTGTGTGCAGATGCCAGTCAAGCACACATTTTCAACAGCACGCACATTAAGACACACCGCAGTTTGTAAGGGATCAGGGACCAGAGTAGAATCAGGTATAATAATATATATAAGGCCTTAAAGGAGAATTCCACACCTTACTTTATTTGGTGTTAATTCTTTTTTTTAAGTGGTCCTGTTGTTATTTTGTGAAAACACTCCTTAATGGCTGTTTCCCCTACCCCAAAATAAGCTTAGAATGGGGATGTTGTTCAAGTTCAAATGTATGTCTGTCTCAATAGTTGGGGGCGTGGCACAAGGTGGCTGAACCACTGCTCAATCGAAAGTGAGCTATTTTTAGTTAATTGCAAATAAAGTAAAAAAAAAAAAAAAAAAAAACTTTTGGTGTGGAATGCTCCTTTAAGCTAGTATCAATATAGCATCAGAAAGGACTGAAGTTCTCCTTTTTATTTATACATCAATCATACATTCCTCTGTAATTACAGATTTTCTTACAATGAGATATATTCCACTTGTGTCACTATATTTACACACTCCAGGGGGGCAAATTGCATGTACTGGCATGTCAAAAATAGGCCATCTACAAGCTTAAATGGGTCATACTATGGCACATTTTGATCCATTTTAAGAATCATCAACACAAACCGAAATAAGCAACCAAGCCCAAACTAAAGCAATGTGCACCTTGATTACCGGTAATAATTTCAGTAAAGGTGCCCTGAAGTCCCTTATTATCAGCAAACCTGGTAGCACTGCAGAGCAGCGTTGTTGACTGCATTCAGGCATTTTGCATAATCTTTTCTTGGCAGATGGTTTTGTTCTGATTAAAAAATGTCAGTCTATTGCAAACTGAGAGTTTTGAGCAGTCTTTAACCAATCTGGACAAGTCTGTTTGGAGAGGCCTTTTATACAGACTACCCTCAGAAGTCAGCCTAGTCTTTGTGGGCCAGAGATGAAGCCTCTTCCACCAGGAGCCAGAGATGAAGCTATAACAGTTTGCATATACTTTATAAGCACTGTAAATATAAATTATAATATGGACGAGACTAGTATGTATCCTTCAGTCAGTGTACTGTATCTTTATTGACAACTCTTAATAATATAATAACACACGTTTTGATCCTGCCACAAAGCAGCTGCCTGGGTATTAGGTTCAAAACATGCAGACAACAAGAGTGTCACCCAAGAGGCCAATGGCAAGAGGGGCATACTTACGTTGCTTCTATTCCTGACTCTAGATGGACGGAAGTGGGTGCAATATTAGGAGACTGGAAGAATGTTGGAGTCTATTTCATTTCCAATGGTAGAATGAACGTGAAACAACTTATGATCCTTTCCTTAAGTCCATGGACACTGAACTAAATACTGGACTGGATGATCAAAATGCATATTGCCATAACAAAGGTTGTCTCTGGGTATTCTGGAAGAAAACCCTCCTCCTGAATTCCATAGAACTGATTGGAAAAGAGAGACAAACAGGAATAGAAAGAGAAATGGAAATGTTTATATGGGCAAATAGAGCCAAAGATATAGCCATGTTTTACCATAGTGAAAAGCAAGCATTAGTAACCATAGGAACCATCAGTAGCCCTTGGTTACAATGGAGTGTTACCCAGCTGTGGTCAACACAATATGTGTGTGTGTGTGTGTGTGTGTGTGTGTGTGTGTGTGTGTGTGTGTGTGTGTGTGTGTGTGTGTGTGTGTGTGTGTGTGTGTGTGTGTGTGTGTGTGCGTGCGTGCGTGCGTGCGTGCGTGCGTGTGTGTGTGTGGATACATGCATTGTGCAGTAGGCCCTATTTATTTTCAAGCGAGGCACAGGGGCTATTTTCCTTTGAAAGCTTTTTTCCCCCATTTTCCTAGTATTGTTGTGCTGTGTTTTTCCTCTGCTTTTCACAGCGTGTTGTTAGTATTGATGTGTTGTGTAATGGCTTGGCCTCCTGCCTGCTAATGGCTGCTTCTCTCACAGCGTTTATTATACACACACACAACCGCTGTTCAGTTCTGTGTAGTTCCAAGCTCAGTAAAGCCACCACTGCTGATACATTATCCAAGATAGTATACTGTCTGAATGGATGTTATGTCTAATGCATGCTCTATACTGACTATTAACTCATTTTTTATTCACCTGTGATAATCCAATTAGTCCAGTAATAATGTCGCTTGACCTCTAACTATTTGCAAAAACACAAATTGGATGATTATAAAGCTATACTGGGTAATGGGTACTGGGTAACCCTTCTCGTCACTGCCGGTATCACAATTTAAGCCTTTTCCACAATGAAGCTTTATCCCACAAAATGGAGAGATGGTGTTTTCACACACTCGCAAGCATGATGAGTGGTTACACCCCTATTGTATACGCCATGAGTGAGGAGTTATTGGTTTTCAAACTTTTTCTGGATTTAAGCGTTTGCCTCTCCTAACTCTAGAAAACATATTTAGAATATGCTTTGCAAAGTTTGCATGCTGAAATTCAGGGGGTTATGTGACAAATATGCCAACCATAATATACTGTATACTGCATATTGAATTTAAGATCTGTTCTGATGAAAACGTTACTCAGTGTATAGTATTACTCAAAATAAGTCCACTCTGCTGTCACGTGCTCTCACCAGGTCCACTATAGTTCTCACCAGGTCCACTCCTGCTCTCACCAAGTCCAGGTCTGGGGCCTTGAGGTAGGCCTGAAAGCCTATACCACCAGGCCTGGGCCTGGGCCTACCAAATAACTATTCATAATAATAATTAAAACCAGTCATCAAGAGCTTCAATTCGTGATGAACAAAGCTGGGGAGTACAGTAACATTATACTGGTGGTATAGGCCCCAGACCTGCTTTGCTGCCATGCAGCCAATGAGAAGACTTACACCATACCTGCTACACCACAGCGATTGAGAATTTCACCCATTGGCTGGTATTCTCCATCGCTGTGGTGTAGCAGGTATGGTGTAAGTCTTCTCATTGGCTGCATGGCAGCAAATCAGGTGTGGGGCCATGCTCATTGGCTGCATGGCAGCAAATCAAGTCTGGCCTTGTGTGTATAGCCAAAAGCCTACACCACCAGGCCTGGGCCTGGGCCTACCAAATAATTATCCATAATAATTAAAACCAGTCATCAAGAGCTTCAACTCATGATGAACAAAGCAGGGGAGTACAGTAACATTTTTAATTGGGGGAGTCAGGTGATTTCTCGAGCTTTTGAATTGCAGGTTTTAATTATTCTGGGTAATTATTTGGTAAGCTCAGGCCCAGGGCTGGTGGTATAGGCTTTCGGCCTACACACAAGGCCCGAGACCTGATTTGCTGCCATGCAGCCAATGAGAAGACTTACAGTCTTACACCATACTGCTACACCACAGCGATGGAGAATACCAGCCAAAGTCTCTTCCTTCGTCAATGTGCCTTGGAGTTTGTCTCAGGTAACATTGTCAGTCTGTGAATGGTACAAGGCTGGTCTGTTCTAAGGAGTTTAGCATAATATGGCTAGGGTGACCAGATCCAAACTGTTTATTTGAGGGACAGAAGAATTGCATGTGTGAGACAAGTGGGGAAACGTGCAATTATTAACATCTTGAGGTCATATTTATGTGTGGAAATACCATATATTATTTCATTTGAACACTGACGCCTGTTCAGTTGTCTTGGTAATGAGGGACTGTCCCATGCAAAGGGGGACATCTGGTCGCCTTAAATATGGAAGGTAATGGCTTGTGGGGGGGGGGGGGGGGGGGGGGGCTTGACTTGAAATCTTTGAGAACCAATGTTCTGTACCACAGTCCATAAGACTACCATGAAAACAGGTTCATCCCTTGTTGCATGTTGACATATACTTCCAAGAAAATATAAGTAGCTGACCTAAAAGATCACAATGCAAGCAGTGCGTTGGCACCAGAGACCATCATGTGGTGGAGCACATATTAGGCTTCACACTGACCATTGTAATCAGCTGCCAGTCTGCTATTACCAGTATTCACAAGTGTGTTCGTGCATGTCAGTTAGTGCAGTCATGCTACAATCCATGAAGTGTTTTTAGCTGTGAATCATAATAATAATACTTAACAAGAGGAGGCGTGTCTGCATGAATAAGTGTGTTTCACCTCTCTTGACCAAGTGTGTGTATGCATTTGCATGTGTGTGTGTGTGCACGTGTTTGTGCGTTGTGTGATTGCAGGCTGAACAGCAGGTCTAATAATTCAGAGACTGTTGACTAAATTAGCCTAATAAATTATATTGCAAATGCAGTTGGATTTTGATGAAGGATAATACCGAACTGGGGCTGAAGTGCTTTTCTTTGTTTTATTTTATTACGGTGTGTGTGTGTGTGTGTGTGTGTGTGTGTGTGTGTGTGTGTGTGTGTGTGTGTGTGTGTGTGTGTGTGTGTGTGTGACTGTGTGTGTGTGTGTGTGTGTGTGTGTGTGTGTGTGTGGTGTGTGTGTGTGTGTGCGTGCGTGCGTGCGTGCGTGTGTGTGTGTGTGTGTGTGTGTGTGTGTGTTACTGTTTCATTGCAGGTTTCAAATTCAAGAATAGCAGAAAATAGCCAATCAACAAGCTCAATTTTGTGTGACAGTGTATGTACTCTTGCATTAACAGTAATTAACAAAACAAAAAACACAACAATTTCAAATAAGGAGCAGATGTCTATGCAAATGAATGTTTTTTTTCCCCGAAATGACACCCGTGATATTTCTGATTCAACATGGGAAGCTTTCAAGGCGGTAATGCGATGCCATATCATTGCGTATGAGGCTAAAAGGATATAGGCAGAAGAGAATGTCTGAAATATCCACTGAACTTTCGTCTCTTGAAAAGGTTTATATGGAGACAGCATTATCCTCCACACTGAATAATATAATGGAACTGAAATATGAAAAAACTCCATTGTATCCAGCCATGTAAGTAAGATTTTGAAACAATGGCACTTTGAATTAAATGACAAACCAGATACATTGTTGGCACTTCAGCTTAAAGGCCAATACAAGCCAAAAGGGCGACTCATAAAATAAAAACAAACACAGGTAATGTTACCACAGACATTTCTTGATTTTTATAAAGACTTATACAGTTACAAAATCGCTTCTAACACTTACTATATATATCAAAATAAACTCACTAAGCTAGAAGAAATCACTGTGGCTATACGTACATACCGCATAAAATAAAATAAAAAGATCACTTTCACTCTCCGGATCATGAACAAATGAACATCTCTGATGTCACTGAATGGGTTGACTCTTCTGACTGGTTGTAATTAAAATATCTAGCTCCACCTTCCGTCAAACTCACACAGGCTCCCCCTCTCCTACACCATGTATGGATGGAGAAACAGCCACCTCTCTGTCCGTATTTCCGTCTGTCTGTCTGTCTGTCTGTCTGTCTGTCTGTCTCTCTCTCTCTCTCTCTCTCTCTCTCTCTCTCTCTCTTTCTCTCATGGTCACTCTTTCTTCCTCCTCTCTACATTCCACTATGGATTAAGGACGTGGATGGATAGATAGATATAGATGGTTAGAGTGAGTGAAAAGCCTTATTAGGAAAGACCCTCCTTTCTGCTCCCCTCTACCCCCACTTCTCTTCCTATCCTCTGTCTAATACGTGCAAGAGCACGTATTAGGGATCTGAAATCTCTTCTCTTCTCTTCTCTTCTATTCTCTTCTCTTCTCTTCTCTTCTCTTCTCTTCTCTTTCTTCTCTTCTCTTCTTTCTCTTCTCTTCTCTTCTCTTCTCTTCTCTTCTCTTCTCTTCTCTTCTCTTCTCTTCTCTTCTCTTCTCTTCTCTTCTCTTCTGTCTGTCTGTCCATCTGGTATTCTCCTCCTCTCTTCTTGTCTGTCTGTCTGGTATTTTGGATCCCAATGCCTCTGAGAATCAACATATGAGAGCGCACCTGTCAAACAATATTTACATCAGAGAAGTGGTTTGTTTGTGTTTGTGTGTGGGGAGGGACTTGTTGAAGCTATATACCAGCATGCTGCACACCACCCAGGCCAGCTCTGCAAACTGCAAATTACTAGATCCTGTACGTGCGTGCCGTGCACATAATGTGCATGTGAATGAACGTCACACCAGTAGTAGGTACTATGTAACCCTCCCATCATGTGACCTTAACTGTACATTGTGTGTGTCAGGGTCAACACTGAGCTCACACCTCACTGCCCCTCGTTCTCCTGACACTGGCTCTTACAGTCCATCCATTCATTCTCTCTCTTTCTGTCCCTCTCAACATATCCTTCTCTAGGTGTCTTGCTGTTCCTGTCTCTCTTTTAGTCAGTAGCAGATCTTTCTGTTGATAGTGCCTGGTGCAAGAACACATTCCACACATGCACACACACACACACACACACACACACACACACACACACACACACACACACACACACACACACACACACACACACACACACACACACACACACACACACACACACACACACACACGCTGGGCCATGGTGCACCAGTGATATCACCACCCCTGCTTCTAGTCAAAGTAGATGCTGTGTATATACACAGACCTCCAGAAGAGACATAGGCTCAATATCAAGGAAGAAAATCAATGAAAACGTGTGTTGTCGTTGCTGCAGTGTGGGTGTGTGCATGTGTGTGTGCGCGTGTGTGTGCGTGTGCGTGTGTGTGTGTGTGTGTGTGTGTGTGTGTGTGTGTGTGTGTGTGTGTGTGTGTGTGTGTGTGTGTGTGTGCATGCGTGGAATGTGTAGGTAAAGCGTTCTGAATTGAATGACTTGCAAGGTTATTCATGCCAATGGATCACATGCATGGCTTAATCTGTGAGACAAGCTTACTGGCATGCAGGATCAACTAGGAAGGTATCTTGCATGCATCTTAGATATCTGTTTTGCGACAGTGTGGCAGGGGCGGATTGCCACATATTTTTTTGCCTTTGCCAGGCCACCCTGGGGGGGGGGGGCAGCTGGTTATCCAGATGTAACACTTTGAGAGCGTAAAAATGAAACCAATTGGACCCTTGCGGGTCCATTTGGTTTCATTTTTACACCCTCAAGAGTTAAAATATTCATCATGTGAATTAGCCCAACTAGAGTATGTTGAAGATTAATGGTCATTTTGATCTGTATGTTCCAGGTGAGCATCTAGCACATTCTAGTGCATTTTGGAAGTGCCACTAGTGCATTTTGGATCTTGTCCAGGCCACTAGGTAGCGCAGGCCACCGGGAAAACTCCCTGTACTCCAGATGGCCAATCCGCCCCTGCAGTGTGGTCATTTTTCCTACGTTTTCTTTTTCCTCCTGCTTGACACAACGTAACTGAATGGGTCATTATGTGCATGTGTGAGTCTCCCCAGACAGTCCTCAGGTGTAATATGGTGCTCCTGACTTCCAATGCTCCACAGTGTCTGTCACATTGCTTCCTCGTGTCACACTCCGACTGCAATGTCTGTCTCCCACTGAATCGTGCTGTGTGGAAACTGCATGGCCCCGCCTTTTAACACGCACATAAAACCACTCAGAACATCACAATGTAACTTATCCAAATCTGTAGTTCAGATTTGATCTAAATTCGGTCTTGAACCTATTAGTGTCACATCCTTCATGTTATACGTTATGGGGGGAATAGCACAGGACCTTAATGCACTTAATACAGGCCGTTAGATGCATCATCAGTGGCAGGGTGAACTGCCCCACAACATTCTATAGGGCTACAGGGACATTATGACATCATCAACTTGCGACAGGAGAAATCCCTATTGGTGAAAGATTCTCTATTTGAAAGAAATAAAGTGGGCAAGGGCAATGTATGGCATGTATGGCTCCTACTTCTATCACTGGTGTTGGACAGAAATCTCTTATCTCCATATTGTACCTTTTTGTGTTTTTGTCCTATACTTCATCGTACAACAGTGTCACACAAAAGCGGCAAAAAGTAGCAGATCCACGTGTTTGAAATGCGGCGTTTTGAGCATGTTGGTCTGCTGCTTTCGATCAATGGACAGATGACCAATGTGTATAGATAAAGAGCAAGTGTTAAATCAGTACATCAATAAACCAAATGTCATACAAAACAAATCGACTGTATTCATTGTACTCTCTCTCTCTCTCTCTCTCTCTCTCTCTCTCTCTCTCTCTCTCTCTCTCTAGGGTTTAGTTTCTCGTCTGTTTATGTATCAGCAAAACATTTCTTCTGTACACACGCACACGCACACACACACACACACACGCACACGACACACAACACACACACACACACACACACACACACACACACACACACACACACACACACACACACACGTACACAAACACACACCAGCATGCACACATGCACCACCTCTTCATCGCATCCGTCCTTTTCTCATAGCCTCTTCTACTCTACTTTTAGTATATTGCTAAATCCACTCCTCTCCTGAGTCTATACCTAAATCCTCTAGCTCCTCTCCTTTCCTCTCAGTCTAATCTTAAATCCTCCCTCCTTTCCTCCCCTCCCCTCTCCTCCCCTCCTCTGCTCTAGTGTTGCGTGCTAGCAGGGTAGTGTTGTGTGTGCTTGGTTGGTTGTGATGTTAACACAGTGTGACATGTTGCAGTCAAACTACTTTATAGAATCAATATTACATTCACATAAGGCCAAGAGACAGGGAGAAATAAAGCATGCTAAACACTGTGCACCTCAAGGCTGTGTGTGGGTGTGCATGTGTGTGTGTGTGTGTGGTGTGTGTGTGTGTGTGTGTGTGTGTGTGTGTGTGTGTGTGTGTGTGTGTGTGTGTGTGTGTGTGTGCATGCACAATTGCAATTGTATCATGCGCATTTGTGCGTTCATTGGGGTCATGCGCACGTGTGTCGTGCGTGTGTGTGTGTGTGTGTGTGTGTGTTCACATGCAGCACACACGTGCAAGTGTGCATGTGTGTGTGCGAGTGTGCAACTGTGTTCTTGAGTGCACAAGAGAGAGAGTGTCCTGGGGATAGTCATGTTTGATTGCTTAGACTTGACATCAATGAAAACATTTTGAAGCGGCACGCAAACTCTGTCGGCAAGTAAAAAAAGACAGACAGACAGGCAGACAGGCAGGCAGGCAGGCAGGCAGGCAGGCAGGCAGGCAGGCAGGCAGGCAGGCAGGCAGGCAGGCAGGCAGCATGGGGAAAGAAGGACAGAGGGAAAGGGCAACAAATCAGACAAAATTAAATAGATAGATTAACAAAACATTATTCACTATAGACTATATGAAATTAGCATTGTATAATAATTGTGATTTTAATTGCTATTTTTGACTGCATTAAAGTCTTTGATTTTGTCACATTGACATTGCAGTCACAATTCAAAAGGAAATGATTGATTTGCCTCAGTAAGGTGCTGGTGGTGTGCATGTGGGTCAAACCTTTTACAAACCTTATGCTATATTAATGACAGGTGTAAAGGGGAAGGGGTGATACACATGACAAGACTTTAAGTGACAGTGACATGGCATCACATCTCATCACATCAGATCAGATGACATCTTGTGAAACTGGTTAGATGACTTATCCAAGTTATCCGTAGAGTCCATAGTGTCCTTGCATTTTCCTACGTCCCTGAATTTTGTCCATTTGAACACGTGCACAATGTATTGCTAGAAACAAAGGCATTTGGGGTGATGAAAGCATGTGTATTCGCCAAGGAAAATGTTCAGACCCCCACCTCTTATGTAAAATCTGCACTTTTTAGCCTGAAAGTAACTGATAAGGAAGCTATTTTATGCCTTAGTTTGTTACATACATCTAGTGATGCTTACTCTTGGACACATCATCAGTGAAAGTACCTGGGGTCATAGGGGGTTTCGGGTCTTTCAACTTCAGACCCCCTCACCCAGGCGACCCGACCGGGAGTGATCAGTTCCCGGCCTGTTTGGATGTGTTGGACAGCAGGACGATGTCTGGCCTGAGGGAGTTTTCCACAATGGAAAACTGATGAAAAACGGAAACTTCAATTGCTTCCCCAGGTCCACGTTCAGCTGCCAATCCCTGGCTGATCCAAACAGGCCCGGTTGAACTCTTGTTTTGGAAGGTGGTTGTTCCCCAGCTTTGATGAAGGAGATGGCTCGCCTTGGAGGTTGTAGGGACTTGCTCTGGTCTATGGCAGCAATGAGGGACTCAGCAACCGCCTTCAGCACCCTGTCATGCCGCCAGCGGTAGCGACCATCACCGAGTGCCTTAGGACAGCTGCTGAGGATGTGCTCCAATGACACACTAATGACAAACTAACACCGTTGTGCGTATTGCCTTTATAGTCCCAGTGAATTGAAAAATATGTTTTTGTCACACTTTTAGACAAACACCCAACAATGCCTGCAAAAGACTTTTTTTCACTTTTGTGTATTTTTCATCAAAACTCCATGTCACAGGGCACCCTGTGCACTATACACACACACTCTTAAGGAGGACTAAGCATGCACATGCACACACTTATTCATTATTAATTATTATTCATGATTATTCACTTACTTAAAACATTTGCTATGAGTCCATTGATCAATTGTGGTCCATGATGGTGGTTGAATTAAATTATATACAGTCAGAGAAAGCATTTCATTAAATAATTGATCATTTGTTTGTTACCTGTTTATTCTCCTCCCTAGCACTCTTCAACTCAGCTCTACTGCCAAATCAAAGCCAGAGTCTGCCATTGGCTTAAGTAGAAGGTGGATGGTGCCAAGTGGCAAGTGCAGTGCGGAAAGGAGGGGTGCTTCACAAACTACAGTAGATGATAGATACCTGTTTAATATACAATGACAGGCAGGTAGGCGGGCAGATATTAAGACAGCATGGGGAAAGATGGGAAAGGGCAAGAAATCAGACAAAATTAGATAGATTAACAAAACATTATTCACTATAGACTACTGTATATGAAATTAGTGTTGTATAATAATTGTGTTTTTAATTGCTATTTTTTAGTGCCTTAAAGTCTTTGGTTTTGTCACAATGACATTGCAGTCACAATTCAAAAGGAAATGATTGATTTGCCTCAGTAAGGTGCTGGTGGTGTGCATGTGGGTCAAACCTTTTACAAACCTTATGCTATATTAATGACAGGTGTAAAGGGGAAGGGGTGATACACATGACAAGACTTTAAGTGACAGTGACATGGCATCACATCTCATCACATCAGATCAGATGACATCTTGTGAAACTGGTTAGATGACTTATCCGTAGGTCTGTTCCATAGTGTCCTTATTTACCTTATTTTCCTACGTCGCTGAATTTTCACTATTTGATTGTTGACTGTTCTGTGGAGCCTGCAGCCAATTGACCAACCTCACACTCCACAAAAAATATTTTTAATTACTTCCTGATAACAAAAATGTGCTACATGATGACGTGTTGAGGCCTGCATCAATAAAAAACGACAGAAATTAATCAAACACAAGTGGCTTGATTAGAGTCAGAACCAGGCAATGTATTACTTGGTATAAACGTAATCATCACGTTAGAATATATATCTGAAACATTTTATGGTAGAAATAAGCCACATAGGATAGGAGTAGGACTCAAGTGGCAGAGCTGAGCGACTATTGTAAACAAACAGTCCATGTGTTGTGCGTAGAGGAGCTCAGAGTAGGGTCATCTCTCGCTCTCTCTTTGACCTTTGACGTCCCATTGCATGAAAGGATGTATGCTCTGATTGGTTCAGAAACTCATGAGCCCGAGAGTCGAGTGGGGTTCAAAATAAACGGGCCCAACGTTTCTGTTTCATCATCTTTAAGCTTTTTAAAAGTTTCTTTCTGACTATTATTTACTTTCCACCACTGGTAACAACCTTGAGCGCACCAACACGATATGGTGGACATGCGGGCTGTCTGTCTACAGTAAAACCGCCATGTCAACGAGATAGGCCACTCCTGCTGAGAGGATTATGGTTATCAGGACGTTTATTTTCTACAAACTCTTTCCCGTCCTCTCTTTCAGTGTTGGGACTGCATCACTATAAAGACAAAATACTGTCTTTCCTGTTGGGAAATTGCAAAGGAGTCTAAAACACGCACATGCACGCACAGTCGCACACGCACATGCACCCAGGCACTGTGCGACAGCTGTCTTCAGTATTGAGTCATTGTGTTTTTTCAAACTGGGCTTTGTTATCATCTGAATGGAGACTTTGAATGGCGAGAGAGAGAGAGAGAGAGAGAGAGAGAGAGAGAGAGAGAGAGAGAGAGAGAGAGAGAGAGAGAGAGAGAGAGAGAGAGAGAGAGAGAGAGCATGCAGCGTGTGTGCGTGCGTGTGGTGCGAGTGTGCATGTGTTAATGAGACCAGGTCTCAGCTTGATGATCTTAACAAGCTGTCTATCACTACTATATGCTCTCAAAAAGACTTGTTAATGACCATGCGTGCGTGACATGACAGAGTGAGTGAGTGTGTGCGTGTTCGTGGAACATTATATGAATGGGATAATGACACAGTGGGACAGAAAAAACATTTGGTCTCTTTTGGAACCACAATGTCAAAGTTTCAATGGCTGTCTCTCTGACAGGTATGTCTATCTGCCTCTCTCCATCTCTTCATGTTCTTTTCAAGATCGCAATTAGCAGCAGCCCTTTTCTCTTGCCCTCTTGAGCGTGAGGCCTCGGGGCGTTTTGCCGCAGTCAAAAACGGCAACAACAATATTGCGTCTAATTTTCTTGACCCGGTAGCATTTCTAAATAATCATCCGGATTGAATTCAACGTCTCTGCCTGCATGTCATCATTGTGATATCAGTCCAACTTGTAATATTCGTTATCCCATCAGTGTAACTTTAACATAACTCCCCGGGGCACTCCAGGATAAAAAGGTTAGGGACCACTGCCAAGACATCTCAAGACAATATCTCCCCTGGTGCACAGGGATATATATCCCAATGGTCTAATTTCTCGCTGGTGACCCAAGTTTCAATCCTGGGGCTTACATTAGCTCGAAACCAACAAGGCTCCCTTTGAACCAAGCCAAGCGAGTGAAAATAGCAGAATCTGTAGTGTTTGGGAAACAATGCATTAGAGACTGCAGCATGCCATTCTACAGTTTTTTCTTTTCTTACTAATTGAGTGGGTGGGACCAGACGCTGTCAATCAAATGTCTTTACAAACCACTGTTCTCAAAATGCCCTTGTTGTATACCGGTGCACCCTGGGGCATCTTACACACACACACACACACACACACACACACACACACACACACCACACACACACACACACACACACACACACACACACACACACACACACACACACACAAATGAGAGAGAGAGAGAGAGAGAGAGAGAGAGAGAGAGAGAGAGAGAGAGAGAGAGAGAGAGAGAGAGAGAGAGAGAGAGAGAGAGAGAGAGAGAGAGAGAGAGAGAGAGAATGAATGTAATAATTAGTATAGTTTGACAGTCCAGTGTGTATGTGTGTATGGGAGGCCCTGGCACCTTTATGGGGCCACAGACAAGGTTCTCACATTGTGTGTGTGTGTGTGTGTGTGTGTGTGTGTGTGTGTGTGTGTGTGTGTGTGTGTGTGTGTGTGTGTGTGTGTGTGTGTGTGTGTGTGTGTGTGTGTGTGTTTGTGCGCACGTGCATACAAGCGTTCTGGGTGTCTCTGGCACAGAACGTTTTCAGATAGAGGTCTGTAAACAATAAACAGCTTTGTAGGCTACTTGGCATGAAAACATTTAAGAATCAGTGAGTCATTCAAAATCACTGGCTTAGAACCACTGTCAGTGAAGGTAAGGGGCATGTGTTCCTCACCCTCAGGTCAGTGAAGTAGTTCCTCTGACACCATAGTGTCACTTATCTTACGTTTTTAAAGTAGGCAGAATTTGTGGAAGGGAAGGGGGTATCATAATAATATCTGCATGCATGGATGCAGAGAGAGGGGTGATCTGTCTGGCACCGGTGTTAGCCCTGTTACCGCCACCAATGGCCGATAGCGCAACCCTATAACCCATACAGTTATAAAATGATAATGATGAGTGACAGCCCCGTCCCCTACTATTAATTTTCAATTGAAGTTGGTCTGTGGCGTATAAGCACCCGGAAGAACGGTCTACTTCTACACATAAACAAAATTTGGCCTCCAAAATGTGGAAGCGCTCAATGTTTCCTCGTCATGAAAGTAGGGGCCGGCCTCTATGGCTCTTAGCTTGAAGGCTACGTTCACACCTATTAGCTCCATAAGATTTGAAAATCTGATCAAATCGACCATGAATAGTCCAGCTCCATCCCTTCCAAATGAAAGTCATGTGTTTTGAAGAGGAAATCTTGAAGATGGCGGAGGGTAGAAACCAGCATCGGACAAGATTTAAATGTCATGTGACTGGGAAATGAATGGGGCTAATCATGGCCGTTTTGACAACATTTTAAAATCATACCAAACTAATATGAGTGACTGGATGGAGTGGATGGCTCAGCGCTTCAAAACTGGAGTGCCCCCCCCCCCCCCCTTTTTTTTTGTTTTTTACCTCATGTCACAGAGAAGCTACTGGTGATTTTACAGGCAAAGCATGTTGGTGGTCACAGGTGAAGTTTAACCAGCCAAACTCTGCCTAGACAGCCGAATCCTGTAGCACTGTGTAGCCCCGATACATTCCCTCAATCCCTATACGCTCGTTCCGAAGCTTCTAGAGGAGCTCATCTCATTGGACCAGTGCTGTCCTCAGTGGTATGCCACCCTGTATTTTGACAATACTGTATATTTGTGAGCATACATTTCCACAGTTGAAAAATCTGTTTTTAAATACATTATTCATCTTTATTTTTGTCTCACGTTTGATAAAAACAGATCATGCTGCAAGCTCTGTATTTTTCGCAGCAGGGGGGAGGTGTTCCAAGCCAATCAGACCACACACAGATGATGATTAAGGATGATGGAGAAGAGGAGGAAGGGGAATGGGAGAAAAGACAGGATGAACAGATGAATAAAGCGAGGAATGAAAAACAGAAAGAGCGACTGTGAGAGAGAGGATGTTGAGATGGAGGCATATTAACATGTCAATCTCTCTCCCTTTCCCTTTCCCTCTCCCGCACACACACACACACACACACACACACACACACACACACACACACACACACACACACACACACACACACACACACACACACACACACACACACACACACACACACACACACACACACACACACGCACAGCTGTATTGTCTATTGATGTACAGTCTGTGAAGCAAAAGCATAAAAAGCAGCAACATATATACCTAAATGTTATGTTATTTAGACACATTTGAATGTTAATGGAGTATAGAGTTCACTAAAGTTGGCATTGATAAAGTATTTGTACATATACAATTGACCTTAACTTGTAGCTAGTGTGACCTTCTTAGATTCAGTCAGTTGTGTTTATTGACATGTTAATGAGGCTGATTCATTTATCTGAATGTTTTGGTATGTAAATTTGGGTGCTTTTCATTTTTCTGATACGCAATTGCAGAGCACGCGTTATTGGTATGTTAATTTGTTTGTGTGTATTGATAAAGCCATGGTTGTCGAGTCAGACTGAGATGAGCGGAACGCACTCACACACACAGCAGGTGTCCCTTTCACTTTCACACAGTATACACACACACACACAGACGTACGCACGCACACACGCAGACACACGCAGACACACACACACACACGCACCCCCCCACACACACACACACATTTTAGCCACCACACAAAGGAGAGAGGCATATAAAAAGGACACAAATATTAAGGTGCATTAGAGTTGTTCTGTTACAAAATCATTGCATGTGTTTTCATTGTATAACAGGCATGTCTCTCATTTCACTATGGGTATACAGTAAGTAACAGCATCTCTGCCATGGGCTTGGCAGCTGCCAATTATAGAGGAGGCACCACAATATTTTTTATTTTGGCATCCCAGGTTGTTGGGACCCTCTAACTGTTAGAGGGTCCCAACAACCTGGGATGCCCAAATAAAAAATATTGTGGTGAGTCTAACAACCAGTCTGTGTGTATGCTGTATAGGTAATTTAGGCCAAATATAAAGACAAATTTTGTAACTCCTGTCTAGTTTGCTTAGTGTACTATAAGTGGGTTCAAGTGGTTAAAGAGTGAGAATTAAAGAAGTGGTAGGATAAAATACACAGTACAGTAATCATAGCGCACTGTGACAAGCATTTTCTAAAGGGAGCTGTGTGATGGGGTTTAAGCTCATTCTGTTCATTATGTCCACTTGACAGAGACGGAATAATGGGCTGTGTTAAATGGGAAGCCGTTTGGGGGTGTTGAAAATGGCAGGTATTCATCCAACATTGTTCAGGGGAATTCAAGTATATAGCTATATTCTGCAACAATAAGGCATTCGTATATAGGTTGTTCTTTGTATGGATGAAATACTTCTTCTATCCCATGTGTTTCCTGACAGATGTGGTCGTGTTTACGCCATGATTACAGTTAATGTGTAACGACCTTGTCCAAGGTGTGTCACGTTTTTAGCCGTCCATTTCTCTGTATGCATGCAGTTTCCTGTGTGTGTGTGCGTGTTTGTGTGTGTGTGATTGCCTATACCTACGTACCTACCTACCTACGTACCAACCCCTACTTTTATATCTATCCCCTTTTATGACCTATACTCCTTCCCCACCGCCATCCTTTCGTCATGCACACCGCCACAGCTGTCCATCGTCCCATGTCTGTACAGTACATGAGTGAGCCCCACAGAGGGCTGGACCCCAAGAGAGTTGAAGACTGGAGTCTCTCTCTCTCTCGCTCCCTCTCTCTCTCACCCTGCATGTCTCTCTCATTGTCTTTTCGCACTGAATAAATTTCCATCCACACCAATTGTCTTCTTTCAAGCCAACCTCCAGTCACCTCAGCTGGGACAGGCCTCAGGCTGTAGCCTATATACCCACACCAAAATTATCTGTGCTCCTCCACAAGCGCACGTGTGTGTGTGTGTGTGTGTGTGTGAGTGTGGGCATACGCATGTTTGATTTTCTATATTTGTGAGAACCAAACGTCCCTGTGCACTTGTTTAGTATTTGGTTTTATTATAGGTTTGCAACAGGAAAATATTCATTTGGATAGCGTTATCTACAAGTGCTTAATTGTAGATAACACTTGCATATCTACAAGCTCACAACACACTGCTATTTATTGACATAGGCTAATACAAAACTGTGTGTGTGCACGCGCGTGTCCGAGGGTGTGTGGTCAGAATGCTGGCCACTGACATGACCTGATATCAAGTTTCTACACTTCCACTCCATAGGATGAACAGACAGTGAGGAGGAATCCTAAAGTGAGGGAGGGGATCATAAAGTGAGAGAATGAGGTATAGGGAGAAGAAAGTTGTAGGAACAAATACTGTAGAATGAAACAGATTGAAAAATATACAGATGCTTTGCATATATAGGCTTCAGGGGCTTCAGTGTCAATATTCCCAAGTTAACCATAACATGATTTAGATTTACTACTAAAACCCCATGTGGTGTGGAGTGCGAGTCATGAAAATAGCATGCACATCACCTCACGGCCCTGGATGGTGAGAGAGATGAATGTTTGTTTTAGATGGATAAGAAAAATAAGTGCTTGAATCTGATGTGGTAGAATAATGTAATGATGTTTCATATCTTGTGTTCACATGATACTACAAGTTGGACCATTTTGTTACTTGTAGGATACCCTACTGATGAGGTTTCCTCATGCAGATCAGCTATTTTCACCTAGCTAAGGACGCAGACACTGCTGCTCCTTATTTTGTGTCAAAGCCACAGAGAAAATTGTTATTTTGAGGGTCGGCCTGGCACTTTGTGGCACATTTTGTTGCCCCACTTGGCATTATGCCCTACTCGCAGTGCATATTGCGCGTATATATAGCAACGACACTGCCAACACACGGAAATCACACACTTCATGCCTCTGGTACTAAGATAAGATCAATTTGCTTATATGTTTTAATTATCATACACTTCGATTCTTGCAATAAACATTTATTTATTTTTCAATGCAGTTCTTTTACTAAATGTATAGCCTACAGTATGTTTCCTGCTGTGTCCAAGCAATGTGGCCTGTTGTGTGTTGTGTTTGTGCACGCGCATGTGTGTGTGTGTGTGTGTGCGCGCGCACTCAGGGGGAGAACAGTCTGTGGACAGATGTGTAATTATGTTATTTTTACCTCCTCCAGGGGAATTAATGTCACACCTGGACGTAATTGGCTAAATTAGCTTGTCGAGCTGCACAGCTCAGACAGAGGTGGACCTGTGTGTGTGTGTGTGTGCGCACACATGTGTGTAGGTGCGTAAGAGAGAGAGAGAGAGAAAGAGAGAGAGAGACTGTGTGTGTGACTGCGTTACAGGAGGGAACGATAGAGATAGAGGAGGATGGTTTGTGTTTCTCAGAAAGCCATCAGCATCACACCTGGAAACACACACACACACGCACGCACACACACGCACGCACGCACGCGCACACGCGCGCACACACACACACACACACACACACACACACACACACACACACACACACACACACACACGCGCGCACACGCACACACACACACACACACACTGAATGTGTTCACAGACAGGACTGCCATCACCATGAGGCTGTCAATGAATCACTTATCATGTCTCCCTCTGTATAGAAAGGATTCTGGGGAGAGAGAAAGAGAGAGAGAGGGAGAGGGAGAGAGAGAGAGAGAGAGAGAGAGAGAGAGAGAGAGAGAGAGAGAGAGAGAGAGAGAGAGAGAGTGAGACAGAGAGAGTAGAGGGCTTCATTATTGTGGCTTATGGGGTTGCAGGTATGAGCCTGACACCTCTCTGCATTTTCCAGTTTGTTGGCATGGTAACATAGCCGGACCAGGTCAGAGCTTTACGAGACCAGGCAGGAACTATTTTTCGTTTTGTTCATAAATATGTACTGTATCTCTGTTTTCAGTGGAAAACCACCTAACTCCAGAAAGTTATTAAGAATGAAATTAAGAATATCCTATTACATGCATGATTGGGAGCGATGCTTTAACAGAAATTCTGTGGGTCCAATGGCAGGGCCAAATTACCAATTAGCCCAGTGGGGCTGTGGCCCATGCAGCGGCCCTTACCTCTGGAGGAAATTGGATTGCACGGCACTGGGCTGGAGGCCCTGAAAAGGGCTCCTGCGCCTGTCATTGGCTTGATCTTGTTAAATTTAAAAGGTTGCCGGTAAGGGGAGGGGGGTGGAGGGGGGATCAAGAAGGAATTTAAAAAAACTCTTATATGGAGTTACCCTTCAACAGCAACAATATTTGATTTTTAGTCTAGCCTATGTACTGTATGTGTCCATGTGTATGAGTGCCAGTTATCTCACCCTAAGATTTGTTACATGAGGAGGGGAAAAAATATTATTAGAATTAGGGTCAGACCTTGGAAATGATTATTGTTTTGTTCATGCATACATATTTTTTTAATATTTGCTTTGTCATTATTTGTTTTTGCACTATTCCAAGGACAAAGGATGTCATTGAACAATCAATGGTTGAATGAACAATTCTGTTCTAAAGTGTGTTCATCTAAATAAATGTGCATGGAACAAGTTCTGTGTTGAGTTGTGAATACATCTACTTTTTGAGTTTTATATGTAAAAGGTTTACCATCCCTAATACATTTTTCAGTTTTATAATCAGAAAGATTAAGTTGTGAATACAAGGTGCTTTAGAGTTTTATTAATAAAGGGTTAAGCTCTGAATACTAATTCATGGGTTTGACCATCCAAATATTTAAGTATAATTAATTTAAAGTGTACTTAAACTCTTTGACTGTACTTTGACTTGAGGGAAGCTTTTATGAAGGTTCCCTGTAGTCAAGGAATACTATCAGAAAAGTGTACAATCCGAAAATAAATTCTTACAAAAGTGTTTGTAAAGGTAACACATCTTATATCAATTAGAAAGTGTAGTGAACACATCATCTAGCAGCCTATAACGCTATTTGCGTGAATCTCTGGTCTCTTGCCGCCATCTAGTGTCCAGTCCAGCGATTTCTTATTTAGTGCTGTCTGGGGCGAGCCTGTTTTAGACCCACGCTGGTGAACTCAAGTCTGATATCAGGCACTGGTCTGGGGGCCCAGTGGTTCCCACACTTTTTCATGTCAAGGACACTTGAATTGACAATCATCAGACCGCTGACTCCCATTTGAAGAGATATGGCAGAGATCCATAATGCAGAGATCCATAATCACACAAAATATATTTCTAGGTGTGCCCTGACGTTTTTGGTCTATTAAAAGTGTGCCTTTGGGACAAAAAAGGTTGAGAAACGCTGGTCTAGACTAGAGACCCCGATTTAAATGGCATTTTGCCTCTACCCGAAATTATAGGCTGTTGTAAAATCCATGTTGATTTAACTCTGAGTGTACAAATGGAAACAAATGGAGGTCACTGTCAAGAGACCCTGAGGGCCACTTGGTTCCAAACCATCATTTTGGGTTCGTCTGGACCTATGGTCTGGACCCCCTGGAACCCTCACAAGGACCCCTGGGACATTTGGGAACCGTTGTATTTCCACTAGTTTACACTTTGAGAACCACTTACCCCTTTCTCCTTTCTTGCCTTGATAGAGCTGGTTGGAGGTCAACCCAGTATCACATGTCAAAAGTCAAATAGTGACTTTTTTCCAGACCCCACATAAAGTCACTATTTGACTTTCCAAAGTCAAATAGTGACTTTCTGAAGAGGGCGTGGCTTTCCTTTTGTCTTGCAAAAAAAATAAAAAATGCATCAAAACAGTAGCGGCACTGATTTGAACCGCCAACCTACTGACTACTGGCCAACCTGCTTTACCTCCTGAGCCACCGCGCCCTCTGCTGATTTGGGCATAGTTTTACTGATATTATGGTTAGGCGTAGTAAAACTATGCCTATCCCTAACTCTAACCCTAAACCTAACCTCAGTAAAACTATGCCTAAACTTAACCATAACCTTAGTAAAACTATGTCTAAACTTAACCTCAGTAAAACTATCGCTAACCTCAGTAAAACTATGCCTAACCCTAATCTCAGTAAAACTATGCTGAAATCAGCAGGGGCGCGGTGGTTCAGGAGGTAAAGCAGGTTGGCCAGTAGTCAGTAGGTCGGCGGTTCGAATCAGTGCCGCTACTGTTTTGATGCATTTTTTATTTTTTTTGCAAGACAAAAGGAAAGCCACGCCCTCTTCAGAAAGTCACTATTTGACTTTGGAAAGTCAAATAGTGACTTTATGTGGGGTCTGGAAAAAAGTCACTATTTGACTTTTTCCTGTGATAGAGCTGGTTGGAGGTATACATGCACATTTTCATTGAAACAAATCTTTAAGATTTAAGATCCAATCTTAATTTGGTATTCGATATTATGACTGGCATAGTTTTGTAAGAAAAGTAGTTTTGGTAAAGGTTTATATTCGGAAAAAAGTTTGAAAATCATGGGGAATACATGTAACCAGTCCACTCCACTCGCGGGGTATGTGAAGAAGGCACAAAAAGCATAGTTACGACATCTCCGTTCCCTTCCATGAGGCCAGTCTAATGGTGGCTCTTCTACATAGACTTCAGAATAGTCCGGGGACAACAAACATGGACCAGTCTAATACTAGTAGGCAGAAATGCATTCGACTCGGAATCAGGCAGCACAGCTTTAAGCATCTTTACAACATTTAAAACAGCTGAGCTGTAAAACGACGTATTTTGAGCTCCAGCTTGTCCCAATCCAGGCTTCATTCATTAACAGCGCTCGAGTGCTCAGTTTTCGCAATGTCGCAACTCCTCAATGTCGCAACTCTGTCCATACTGCGTACGGCAGTCTGGGTCTCGCGTAAATTGCGGGAGGCAACCATAGATTCGTCGCGAGACTTCACTGGTAGGCGCCCAGCCCAGCTGTTTGTTACGTCATTTTCGCCGGAAACGGAAGAGGCGGTACGCTCTCGTTGTTTTGAAAAAAGAAAAAAAAGTGCGAAGTTTAAAAAACAGCTGCTTTTGATTTCCCACCAAAAAGTGAGATTTAAAAAGAAACATGTCGTCAAACTGAAATACCGCGACCGACTCATCCTAAAGGGTATTTATATAATCTTGTATTTTTGTTCATGTTTTATTTGTCTGATAACATCGTTATTAGTGTCTAGCTGAACTTCAGCTCCGTCTATTGTTGTGTGGACGTGAGCGGTGAGCGGGGCTGCGCAGCTCTGATGGCGTCGGTTACTGTGTAGAGAGTTCAAAAGAATAGCAATCATCGTAAACTTATTTGATGCACAGGTCTGTTAATACCGCACATTTTTCAGACTAATTTCGGCCTTGATATAATTTATTAATAACGATATGATAATGTTTAGTATGAGGAGACTAAATTGCCACAGCCCCTGTTGCTCTTTCTGGACACCAGTGTTTACCCCCCCCCCCCACCCCCCTCGTATCAGTTTTTGTATTGACCTGCACTTTTTGATCTGACTGTACACATTGTACAAACTGAATGGAAATTTCAATCGATCTGTGACAGTCTGGGTCCAATAAGGGCCACAACACAGCACCCTATTGTGAAACCTTTTACTGCCACTGGGATATTTCTGCTCTCTGTGATTCTTTGGTGATGTTGGGTACACACTAGCTTTGAAACATGACTGTCGTCATGCGATGCATGGCTAGACACACACACACACACACACACACACACACACACACACACACACACACACACACACACACACACACACACACACACACACACACACGTTGAGCAAGAATGGAGCGAGATTAGTTTTGTGATTACACGTTGTTGCTGTTGAGCAGAAACCTACACGTTGTTGCTGTTGAGCAGAAACCTCTTATCTCCATGTGAAACGGGTTGGTGTGTGTGTGTGAGGGGGGGGGGGGTTCCCTACTTGGCCATACTGTAGTACAGCCTAACAGCAAAATTAAAAAAAAAAAAAAAAACGAGTCCTCAAAAGTTTTGGAGATATGAGGTTTCCACCCGACAGACTTAATGTTATATTTGCACATTCAATAATTACTTAATGGATAAATCAACACAATGATTTATTTTTATTGTGTGACAATTACTTTAATTAAGACTATTTACGGCTAACATCTGACTACTCCTCACAGTAGTCAGATGTTGCACAGGGTGGTTTGGTTCAGTATAAAAATGCAAGCGTTAATGATTTATAGTGATTATTCATAATTTAATGGCTGAACATTTCCTGCCTGATGTCTCCTCTTAAACAGAGCAACCACACAACAAACATGGTGAGGAAAAGAGACTCCATTAAACCACTGAAGGTTCAGGAGGACTGTGAGTAGACGAAACAATTTATTATAACATACTTTATTGTGTGATCTTGCAGTTCACAATGATGTTTATAAAATGATACAACTCTAATGTAACTGTATTTGTACCAAAAACATTTCATGCCATACCATAGCATGATACAAATTGAATGCAACTGTAATAGTATCCAATATCAAGTACAAATCATGATACAAATCTATGCAACTCCCTGTGTGGGTCCATTGCAATACATGGCACATGGTTCTTCCCAAAACCTTTGGCTCGAGATGCAAACTAGTGGAAATACAACGGCTGATTTGAAAGCCGATCTGCATTGCATGGATGCGAGACACGGACCGTGCAATGTGACTTAGCATTACATGGTAAATATTCAACTCTTTCGGCAGGTTGTGCTCTCTGCAAGCTCAGTGACGATGACCCTGACCAGTATGGTGAGAAAGTGATACTGAAAGAGCACAAACTCACGGTCCATTACTTCTGTCTGGTAAGTGTTTGTGTTACAAATGGATGGGACTAATCATGCTTATTTGATTTTATCACAATTATTTATTATGCCATATAGTCTAAGTCGAAATATGGCCTTGTGTTTTCAAATGTTGTAATATCAGATCTATAGGTTTCTCAGAATTATTTGTGAAAAATTGTCAAGTAAAATGTCATGATCGTGACGACTGACGGAGTTTATTGCAACAATCATGAACCAGCCTGTTGTGGATCAATGTAACTAATGCAGTATATACTTTAAATCTGCTGTATGTAATTAATCTCAGATTTAAAAATATCTAGTATCTATGACAATCATAGGGGCCACAGTGGCCCTACAAAGATCTATAGATCAATTATTTGTTTACAAACACTGGTGCTGCCCCTATGATTGTCATATACAGGAGGATATAGGAGCAAGTGATCTAATAATGGGGGAATCTCAGAAAAATAAAAGGTTTTTAAAATTCTGAAATGTAAAATAGATCTACTTTAAGTTCCTATTTAACTGTATCACAAAGACATATGTTGTGTTTGTGTTACATCATCACAATCTCAGGTAATATAGCATAAATGAGCAGAATTTACATTCCATAGACAAATTATTAATAGAGCCAAAAGTCCATTCATACTGTATACCCCCCCATTAGTACCCACTGAGGGAGACGCTAGCCAATGCGTTGCCTTGCCGAGTGTTGCAAAGTTAGTTATGAGCTTACTACTCGGCCCCATCCAAGCTGCGGTCCGACAAACACAGCATAGTGGATTAAATTTAAACTGAGCTCGCCCATCCAGCCCAAAACAGCCCAACAGCCCGGGTGTAATTGCTCTTCTGGGTTTTTGTGAAAGCCACGCCTCGGTTAAACAGTATTTACATAACTAAATTTATGCACAGACTTTTGGCTTTATTCCTAGCTTATTTATGGAATGTCAGTTCCATTAATTTTATCATATAATATGAGATCGTGTGTGTGTGTGTGTGTGTGTGTGTGTGTGTGTGTGTGTGTGTGTGTGTGTGTGTGTGTGTGTGTGTGTGTGTGTGTGTGTGTGTGTGTGTGTGTGTGTGTGTGTGTGTGTGTGTGTGTGTGTGTGTGTGTGTGTGTGTGTGTGTGTATTTATAATTGAAACTGAAGGTCTGAATGTGTCATGTGTTGCAGCTGATGTCCAGTGGTTTGTCCCAGAGAGGGGAGGAAAATGAGGGTGTGTGTGGTTTTCTGGTCAACGACATTAAACAGGAGGTGCGGCGTTCTTCTCGACTGGTAGGTCATCCATCCTTTTCCCCATGTTCTGTTGTATGTATATGAGCAATGAGCACCACAATTATCAGGCAACAAGGGTAGAGACATGCCTTAAGTCGTTTTTCTGGATGCTTTGTGTCAAGGTCTGCCTCCTTAGTGATGGGCAGAACACCCCCCATCTACAAATTTTGACATCTTTGTATGCAAAGCAGCAGTTCAAAGAGCTCAAAGCAGTTTGTGCTTGTTGATCTGCTGCTTTTGCAATATTGAAATTGAATTCCTGAAGTAACCGTTTTGGACTTCTGGAGGTTTCCACCGAACAAATGATCTGCCCCATGGGGTGTA
Source organism: Benthosema pterotum (assembly GCA_039105355.1). Classification (NCBI taxonomy): domain Eukaryota; kingdom Metazoa; phylum Chordata; class Actinopteri; order Myctophiformes; family Myctophidae; genus Benthosema; species Benthosema pterotum. The sequence continues at coordinate 30,050,869 of CM076980.1, read as the reverse complement.
AACGGCTTAAAATACATTTGATTTAAACGATCATTAATAGGCAATCAGTTTTGTTTTTTGTTTTTTAATGAAAAACGCTTCTTATTTCCCAGAAAATACTAATGTTAAGATTTGTTTTATCATAGATATGAGAAATATTTAACAGTATAGAAGTGTATCAAACTAACTGTAATATTATCCCACTATTATTAACTATTATATGTTGACCAATATTCCCTCAGAGCTCTATACTTTTCAACTTGGCTTAGTTAATAGTTGTAATTTAGGCATTTAGCAGACACTTTTCAGTCTACACACAAAAAGACCCCAGCTGTAGCTCGGCTGTTTTTGGCAAAGACATTGTCCAAAAGACCTCATATCGTAACAGCTTTTGACACTCTGTAAGCTTGTAGATTATCATTTTTGTTGCTGAATGCATGCCTATTTTGACATGTCCAGAATAGGGACGCTAGAGTTTAACACAAGTGGTTAGTTAAATCAGCTGATTCGAATGACATGCTGCATTGCATTAAACACAGGCTGTGACTATGACGTTCTGTCTGGTCTTAATCTATCTACAAATAAAATCGGGTTGATGTGTAAAGACGTGTGGGAAGTTGACAATGTTTTATTCTGTATGTTTTATGTGTAGACATGTTCAGCTTGTAAGAAGAAGGGTGCGTCTGTGGGTTGCTCTATTGGATCATGTAATAAGAAGATTCACTTCCCCTGTGGAAAGAAACTGCGTTTCATCTTCCAGTTCACCGACCTCTTCCCGTAAGTCAAATTACTATTCAACGACTATCTATACTTGACCTATGATGATGATGTAACTGTCTCTCTGTCTCTACATACATGTATGTAGAGACAGAGATGCATAAATACATACATGTATGTATAGACAGAGAGACATTTACATACATCTATCTATAAAAGTACAAAGTACTTTTGTTGAATATCTTCATGCACCAGTATGATGCACTGTTTTGTCAGATGGTGTGCCAATTCTGCCCAACCCTCTTCCATTTGGTGTCTGTGAACTTGTTTGTGTGTCTTTCTGTCCTTCCTAAGGTCTTTCTGTGGAAACCACAGTCCAGTGCAGACTCACTCGGCTCCTTTGGACCTCAGTCTTCCGCAGTCCTGTTCCGTGTGTCTGGACAGCATTGAACCCACACTGTCCTACAACATCCTCAAATGTCCTGCTTGCCATACCAGCTGGTTCCACAGGGACTGTGTCCAGGTACAACATAAACTGCGTGTGTGTTTGTTTTTTACGGTGAAGACATTTAAGCCTAGATTGAGAAAGAAGGTGATTAAGTATAGTTTAGACTCAACTTGGGGAACCCTGGTAATAAAAAGGTATGGAGTGGTTAAATTGTTAATGGATTACAGAGTTTACATTATTTCACATAGATTTTGTTTGCTTTCTTTGGCAGCACCAGGCCCAAAGCGCAGGTCTTTTCTTTTTCCGATGTACTTTGTGTAACAACAAGGACAGCTTCCAACAGGAGATGTTGCGAATGGGAATACACATACCCGAGAGGTAACAACCATGACTACATCTATTATATCTACAAATAATATACACAAATAATTTAAAGTGAAAAGATGTCGCTTGCTCTATCTTTACATGCTTTTTCAATGTATTTAATTTTATTTTCATGTGTGTTGTTGACCTTCTGTAGAGATGCATCCTGGGAGTTGGAGGAGAATGCATTTGAGGACCTGCTAGAGGTCTACGAGAACTGTGATGCTCCCAACTGCCTCTGCACAGACGGACGCACACACTCTGCCAAGTCTGGGTATGCTGTGCGTGTGTGTTGTATGGAGAATTGTATTTTTGATGAGAAGGCAGATCTAAATAGATTTTTGTTATAGAATAAATCATGAAGCGAGTAATACATTAGACCAGAAAGATGAGAAGCATTCGCCCGTGTCCTCTCTGGCCTTTCGTCACCTCATCCTCAAGCCTCATGGGACCCCCAAATTTTCCGTCCTGGGATTTTTTGGCACTTTAAGCCCTGTGATCAGTGATCACATCCCATGTCTCTCAAGGACAGCAGATTTAAAATACATTTTGACATACTGTTAGTTATTTCCTATTTTCTGTCATTGTATTCACTGCACAGGTGGTATGCAGTGATCCGCTGCAGGCTGTGTGGCTCCAGAGGCACACATCGGAAATGTTCTGATCTGGAGCTATACACTACAGACTGGGCTTGTGATGAATGCACTCTGGCTGTAGACGGGAAAGGTACATTTTCTTTAGATACATCACTCAACCAAACTGTTGATTTGTTCTCAGCTAGCCAATAAAATCAATCACTGAATGAATTTATCTCTCTGAATCTATTGGTCCTGTTCCAGCCTCTGTCATCCAGAGAGGTGTTTCTCCTGAAAAAGGTCAGCGGAGAAGTCTCCTTGCCAAACGACAGCGTTCCTCTCTTCACTCCACTGCCCCTTGTAAGAGGTAAAAGGCCAATTTCTTCGTATGTGAAGGATTCATAAAGCTCGTTTTTCTTTATGGAGGCCTACTGTAAAATGGCTCCTGCGTTGTGCTTTCACATCAGCTAGTGCTATAGTTTCCCCAATTCTCATTGGGTTGCTCAAAATCACATCTGTTTGTCTCTCCATTTTGTCTTTCAGGCCATCTCTGTCTACAAGTACTTTAACTTCAGAAGAGCTTCTCCAATCTTTAGCCCTCCAACTCACCTCCTCATCTTTAAACTCCCAGTCTTCTTTGCCAGACCGCCCTCATCCCATCCACACCCAGTCCCCGTCCAACGTCCAAGTAACGGGAAGGAGCCGGCCGTCTCCTTCCCATTACCCCCAGTCCCCCCGCTCCCTTCTCCCCGGTACCCCAGTAGAGGTTAGTGGAGACCAGGCTCTGGTTGCAGGGCTGTCTCTTCTGAAGAGACCGGACTTCAACCCCACACACAAATTGACCGTCAGGTTAGTGTCCCAATGGACTTATTATGACCCACTCAATCCAACGTAATACTCAACCCACTTCAGTCTTAAGGCTTAATGTTGCAACATAAACCTACATGATCCTGTGCCTGTACAGGACTAGATGTATATGCTCAACGAAGGGTGAAATGATTAATTAAGTAGTGGCTTAATCAATCAAAAGAGAATTTAACAGCATGATAATCATTTTTTGTAACTAAACAATGTGCTATTTGAATTTCCATCTTTACCAATATGTTGGAGGCCTAAAAAAAGACTCCTGCTAACTTATGTGCTAACACAATAACTCGCTAACTTCTGTATTTAGGTTCAAAAGCGGCCACAGAACTCCATTTCCCAGCACCCCTTTCGGCGATGATGATGATGTACTCAGACGTTACTTCCTGAAGCTGTTGGTAGAACAGATCCAGAAGTGTCCTGTGTTCGAAGGTCCAGACAGACACAAAAACCTGGCGCTGGATGCCCAAGGTATGTCTAGACTGTGTGTGTGTACAATATGTATAATTTATGTTCAGTCTGAATCTGAATTTAGTATCTTGACTTGTTTGCCTCATTAACTATGTATGTAGTCTGTAGTAACTACAGCATTTGCGACAGGGTGAATATAATCCAACTATGGCTGGTCATAAATATATACATACCTGTCCTGTATGTTGATATTGTGATGTGAAAGTATTAGCTATCACCATGTGTTATGACTTTTTGTAAATCTAATGTTTTTTGTTACTACTAAACATTAAATTAATAAATGGCACAATACGATACCGTCCAAATATCAATATAGCCCATACCTGGGCATTATGCGGCCCGGGGGCCAAATGTGGCCCTTTGGCTGACTCTGACCGGCATGTGAAAGAGTACCATGGTTTTCAACCAGTGGTCCTTGAGAGAGTTACAGTTAAACATGGAAAGTTGGTTAACCAGATGTAATTCTTTGAGAGTGTAAAAATGAAACCAAATGGACCCTTGCGGGTCCATTTGGTTTCATTTTTACACTCTCAAGAGTTAAAATATTCATCATGTGAATTGGCCCAAGTCTAGAAAACTAGAAAATATAGAAGATTACTGGTCATTTTGATCTGTATGTTTGACCGTTTTGTTTGTAAAATCCAGCCTGGTATTGTGGACAAAAAGCAAAAGAAGTCTTTAGTTTTGGGGACTGTGGGGGGCCCTGGTGTCAAAATGGTTGGTCTTACGCTTACTTCTATCTTGAAATGAAATTAATATTACGCAGACTTTAGTTCAGCGTTTAGTCTTGGCCCTCCACAATATTTCATGTATCTCATTTGGCCCCTTGGGAAAAATAATTGCCCACCCCTGATATAGCCCTAGGTATTTGGTAAAACAAAATGTGATATCTAGCAATTAGTGACGACTATGCTAATCTTTGTGTCTGTCAACACAGCTCTCCGTGAGGACCTATACTATGACATAGGTTGTCTCCTGGCATTGGCTCTGGTCCATGGAGGACCTCCTGTCCGGTTCTTCTCTCCTGCTCTGTTCCAGTGCCTGTTCAACTACCCCAGAGACTCTCCACTCACACGCACAGACATGACGCACGACACGCATTGCACACAGCAGGTCAACATGGTGAGTAATACTGAAAGTTAAAATACTGAACATCTTATAACTTTTATTGTTTTTCCCGTAAAATCCCACTTGAGCGTGCTACCATTACCACAGAATTATCAAAAGTGGCAGATGCACAATGTTGGAATGTTGCGCATATTGGAACATCTTGAGCTACAGATCTGCTACTTTTTTGCCATTGTTTTGAATTTGAGTTCTACCCAACAGATGCTGTATATCCAACGATCACTACTATTACTGCTATTGTTAACATCCACAGCTGTCAAGGATGGCGCGACAGCTGTACTGACCAGTCAAATAACTGGAATTGGTTGCCTAGCTTTATGGCCAACTGGCTAGTTAACTGATAACCGATATGCCTTAGGTCACATATGTCAAACTCAAGGCCCGGGGGCCAAATCAGGCCCATGAATGAATTATCTTCGGCCCGCGGGATGATATTGAATTAGTATTATAACTGGCACTCCGATATATTTCACACACCATGATAAGAAATGAATGCAACAAATTGTTTTACTTCCTCAACTCAGTCTCATTTACTTTCTCAATTAAGTATGAAAGCAGCACTTGGTGAGGATCATAGAAGAAAAAAAATCCTCGAAAAATAGCAGGCGTTCACGTCTCATAGCGCGCCACTCTGTGGCACGCTATGAGACGTGAACGCTTGCTATTTTTCATTAAAACTTAAAACAGTTTTTAATGCAGGCAGTTTCATCTTTACAATTATCTTGCCATTAAGAGATATTGATTTTTGAAGGGAAATTACTTTTTTTGCTGTTTGACAGGGACGTCATTGTAAACTGGTGTTGAAACACAGACTCCGGCCCTCGACTATCAATTTTTGTATTTTGGCCCACTCTGTATTTGGGTTTGACACCCCTGCCTTAGGTCATGTCACAGACCTCACCATATTAAAAGCTGTTCTTTTCAAGGATTTATTTTCACAATTCTTTAAATAAATTGGCAAATTATAAAATATATTAAACTGTTGAGAAACAGGGATCCGACAGATTAGCTGTTAAATTAGTCAGTTAGATTAGTTACGTATCTGACAGGCTACAAGCCATCTGTACTGTATGGCTATTTGTGGCAATACTGTATGGTATTGATGCACCATCCATTTGATTGGATGACTGTCTTGTAGATAGCAGAGGCGAGTTCACTGGAGGATCTGAAGGAGGCTGTAGCGTCGTGTCGGCAGTTCCTGGAGGTGGCCGGTTGTCAGCGAGAAATCAGTAGTCTGGATGAAAAAGATGCTCTGGTAGAAGACCTGGTGAACTTCACCATGATCACCAGAATGCAGCTACCACTGCAGAGGTAGGTTTGGGTGGTTATGTGGCTGCTTTTTGTAATAAATACAGTAAGTGGGAGAGGGTGTTGCTTAGCTAAATTGAATTGTATTACTATACTTGTGACGTCCCACTAGTATAGTAAAATGTGATAAATACAAGACATTGTGAGCACATTTTCCTGGTGTTATTGTGTCTGAAACACAACACAAACACAGCAGTAAAGTTGAAACTGAAATATCGGTCTGTCTTTTCTTTCTATGCTTAGGCTCCGTGAAGGTCTGTGCACTCTGGGTGTGTTCAATCAGGTCCAGTTGTTTCCAGCTGTGTTCTATGCAACGTTCTGCAGTCCAGCAGATAAACTGACGGCTCACAATACAAAGTGGCTCTTCACTGTCAACTTCTCCACGGAAACAGACATGGCGGAGAGAGAGACGGTTGTCTTCAGCTACTGGAGACACTTTCTTCTGGAGTGTGAAGGTAAAATAATTCAAAAACTTCAATCACTTTATTACTGTCAAATAATTCAAACGGTGTCCTCAATTGTAATCATTTTTTTTCCACTGCTTGTATTTCTACCGCTGTTACTACACAGTTTGATTTGATATACAAGACTTTTAATATAATGACATAACACGCATTTTGATTATCTGAGTAATCTACTTGACCAAGATGAAGTCAGTTAGTCTTTAAATTTCTGTTTTGGTATATTTCCAGTTACTTGCCAAGACCTTATAGACATGGATTTTAGTTTAATTCTCTACTCTGCTCTACTCTACTCAGTTGGTAGGAGTTCTATATCTCTGAAAGACCTCCTGCTGTTTGTTTCTGGGGTGGAAGAGATTCCTGCCGTGGGTCTCTTCCCTCGTCCCACCGTGGGGTTCCGCCACCCCTCCTCCCACAGCAGCCAGGGAGATGACAAGGAATCTGAGGAGGAGAGAGCGACAGCGGACGACGGGAGGAGAGGAGCAGGTGTCTCTCTGCTAGACGTAGGAGAATGGGACAAACGCAGAGGTGGAGAGAGTAATAGTTCTGACCAAAAGTTGGAAGGCAAGTCCCGCACAGATGGAGGGACGGACTGTTATGCTGCAGTGGAGGTATATGCGACAGATGGGAGGACGATGGGAGAGGACAATTGTATCTCTCCCTTGGTGGATCCAAGCACAAACAGTCTCTCTTTACCTGTGGTCTCTTCATATCCGACCTTTAAGGCCAGCATGGAACTCACTGTACACAAATACACACACACATGAATAGATAGATGGACGTAATGATCGGGTGGGGAGTGTATGCAGTAACGTTCCTTATTTATTAGTAAGCCGTTATTTTACAACGAAACAACAAGTTGAAATATGGAGGTTACAAGCTTTCTTTCTTTTTACAACATGACGGCAGGTTAGCCAGATGGAGGGATGGTAAAAGCTTCTTAGATGTTACCTTTTAATGTGTTAACCTGAGAGAAGAGGATCAGAGAACTGGGAAGGATGATCTAGCCTTCAAATGAATGGTGCTAAATTCTCAATTTCTCATTTTCTTTTTCTCTTTTTTTAAAGTGAGAATCGATTTATATATCATATAGTTTATTTCTGTATGCTGATGACATAATCAGATTGCTGAAGTGATTGCTCTTTTTCTTCTTTTTTTTGGTTTGTTATTCCTTCTTGCATCATTCTCTAAAATCTAGTAGATGCATATTTTTGCTTGTACAGCTTGTTTTTGCGTTTTTCTTTTTCTTTTTCTTTTTTTTTTTTGGGGGGGGGGGGGGGGATTTTTTCCCCCTAATGATTTCACTTTTTCTCTTTTTGACTTCATACTTTTTTGGTGAGATGTTCTTGTATGTGCCGTTTAAGATGCCTTATTGCCTTTATTTTTCTGTCACATAAACAATCTACAGTATTTTCCTAACTTAGTAGTTGGCACATAGGTACAAAATGACCTCAGCCTGAACTGTGAATGGTGGATGAGTAACATAGTCTCTGCCTTCAGAAATAAACGTTTCAACCTCAATAGTTCTGTGTGTTTTAATTAATTTAATTTAAATTTAATTATTATTATACACTCTCAGAGTTAAATTAACTTGGTTTGATATATGATTTTTTTTTGTCAGTTTGCGCTGAAATTTGTCTTGCGACCCAGCAGCCTTGTATGCAACACATACCTGTATACACATTTGACAAAACGCAGGCAGGGGGAAAAAAGGAAAAACAGTTACATACATGGAAACATATAAGGGCACATAGTACCGTAATGTTCACAGCTCACTTTAGTCCTGGACAAAATCTTGATTTATGTTAGGATAAGATGGGTGTCCAAAAGATAGAAATGTGATTAAATGGGGGGCTGTGTAGTGTAATTCATGTTAACAGTAAATGTTCTTTGTGCATTAAGCAATTAAGAGTAGTTGCTATTCATGGATCTCATCTGTAGTCCTCCACCAGCCCTGTTTAGGACCTCACAGGTGATTCATGCCTAATCAGACATTGAATCACCTGTAAGGTCCTAAACATGGCTGGTGGAGGACTACAGATGAAACCTATGAATAGTTTGATGTATTTCACCTAGTCATTTGTTTACATATTAGCCTACGTGGTACATTTTGATTTATCGGAGATGTATGTCTGAGTTTGTCCAACCCTGTGAAAATAGGCTATACACTGTTCCACACAGTAAAACAAGGTTTCCAGGCTTCATGAGAAACTCCAGCTTGCATTGCTAGTTGCGGCCACCGGGTGTCGCCATAACGACGCCTCGATGTCACCACAGCACCATAGTCCGATGCCACGTCATCTGATGCCTCGTCACCGCATAAACACAAAACATGGCGGCGTCCGTGCGGGAGAAGCAGACAGGTTTGACAAAAACTCCAACATTTCATGTCATTCTCCACTTTCATTTTTCGGCAGACCGAGGAACTTTTCAGTGCGTAGTATATGTCACGTCCAAACGGAAAACGCGTATATTAAGTCTATCCACAGATGTACATAGGGAAGGATGGATGCCACCAGCCAGAGCCATAAAGTATGGACAGAGTTGCGACATTGAGGGGGCAGGAAACAGCCTGGTCACATGGTTCATGTATTCGCACGAGCCCATAGACTCCAAAGCATTCCGTAACTTCCTGTTGTCCCTATTCATTGTCCCCATTCAATAGAACCTTATTTAGAAGAGCCGACATTGGACTGACCAATGAAAGTGAACGGGGGCTGCGTAACTCTGCCAGCTAGCCTCTTCCTGTCAAAATAACTCCATTCATTGTGTTTGTTATTAGCCCATAAATATATGTTTAATTTTATACAACAGCCAGAAACGCTTCCGGATTATGAAACACGTAAATAAAAGACGTGTGGTGTTGAATGGTTGGTAGTTGTCAAGCTAAACACGAGCTATAGGATTATAGCTAAAACAGTCAACAGTAACTGCTGGAGTGCTGGGATGTAGCTAATAGAAAGTAGTTAGTAAAATTCCAAAGTTACTGGTTAGTAGTATTACACTGTAAAATCACTTGTGTTAATGTAACTGCGAGTTAATATGGATACATTAACACTGCTGGCGTTTCTGCTGTGTTATATGTGGGTTGCAAGTTCTTAAGCACTGTACTTGAGTACTAATACAAGGTGTTAAAACAAATATACATAGTTATACATTCAGTCCAATAGGGTGCATTCAGCCATTCTCACACACCGATGGCAGTGGAAACCATGCAAGGCACCGACCTGCACATTCACATTAACTGGAAGCAGTTAGGTGTTCAGATTTTTTTTCCTAAAGACACTTTGACAGTTGACACTGACTATGAGGGAACCCAGGATGGAACCTTAAACTTTCCAGTTTCGTTTCCTAGGAGTCGCTCTACCTCTGAGTCCAAAGTCACAAGTTAGTAGATACTATAGGCCATCTGGGCACATGAGCACACAAGTGATATGCCAGGGTGTTGAAAATTATCACATTTTCCATCCCTGAGGTAGTGTTTTTCACAGCAATCCTTTGAGCTGCATTTGAAAAATGTTTAATTTTGAATATTTAATTTTCCACAAGCCAGAAATTGTTTGGGAAACGTTGCTGTGGCTCAGAAGGTAGAGCCGGTCATTCAATGATCTGTGGGTCGGTGATTCGAATCCCCTCCTAGCCTCAGTCCACACACTTACCTATCTGCAAAGAGAAAAGCTTGGGCACAACTTAAGGCAGATTAGTCTATCATGGAAGTGTCTGTCGTAACGTCCATCAGAAGTATTCTCTCTGGATTTGGCGGTACTTTCACCAATCCCGCAACTTCTCGACTACAGTGTAGGTCTCGCCCAGCGCAGGCTTCTCCTGTCTACATGTCGAAGTGTCCTTGGGCAAGACACTGAACCCCACATTGCTCCCAATGTGCTACAGCTAAAGTGCTGTTTTGTTTGTAAAGCACCTTGGGTTAAGATACCATACATAAATGCACCATTTACCATTTATTTTAGTAGCAGAACACTGTATTGATTTAGACAACTTCCTGTAAATGTAATAACAGTTAATATCTGTGTGTGTGTGTGTGTGTGTGTGTGTGTGTGTGTGTGTGTGTGTGTGTGTGTGTGTGTGTGTGTGTGTGTGTGTGTGTGCACGTGCATCTTCAGCTGCTCTGCGGCGCATGTTGAACTTCAACTCTCCTCCTCTAAAGAACACAGCCGCTGAACCAGTATGGAAGGTGAGTTACACAACACAGAGTTGCCTTTTACATACATAACTGTATTAAGGGGCTTACAGACTGCGAGGAATAAATCGCCCACTCTAATTCATTCTCAATGCGGCCGGCGTTTTTTGAGCACAAAAGCTCAAAAAACGACCTGCGTTTAAGACAGCGTTTAACGCTGGTCGTTTATCGCCCGGCGTCACTGATTTTTGTTGCGTGCGTGTGCTCGTTTCGTGCACGCGCGCAAGTTTTAAAAAGCTCAATCCCAGTGAGCTTTTTGAAAAACGCTGGCCGATTTTATAGCAAACAAACAACATCGTGAGGACTGAGGAGTGAGGACCCACCCTACCAGGCAACCTGCACAGTGACTTCACCGTTTCTATTCCAGGAGTGGATTCCCTAATCATTTAAGGCTCTGGCGCAGCCGAGCCAGGGCCGGAAGAATGGCAGGGTGGCCAACTCCAAAGTTTTTCATAAGAAGCAGTGCTTTTGAACATTTTTTATACCAGGGTCCACTATTTATTCGGCTTTTGAGCCACGGAACACAATTTTAGCCCCACAGACCCCAAAGCTAAAGATTTATTTTGCTTTTTGCAATACTAGGTTGGATTTAGTAAACAAAACAGTCAAACATACAGATCAAAATGACCATTAATCTTCTACATTCTCTAGTTGTGTAGACTTGGGCTAATTCACGTGATGAATAGTTTAACTCTTGAGAGTGTAAATATGAAACCAAATGGACCCGCAAGGGTCCATTTGGTTTCATGTTTACGCTCTCAAAGAGTTGCATCTGGTTAACCAACTTTCTAACATTTAGCCTGGACCATCTGGGACCCTCCCAAGGACTGCTAGTGGTCCACTGGTTGAAAACCACTGATATTACCTTTCATTGTGTGGGCAGGATGCACGTTTGGGTGGACTGTGCCCACCCCTGCCCCCCTCTAGATCCGGCCCTAAGCCGAGCCATGACGTGAGTTGTGGCAATTCTGCTCTAACGTTCTAATGTTTACAACGGATTTTTGCGCGACGTGTTGTGAGTTTGTGTCACGGTCACACTATGACAAAGTGAAGCATGTTGGTTACATGCTTTTAGCCTGCAGAGTTTATTATACAACATATTTAAACCATGTTGGATGCTGCCCATTTTATTTTAACCTACACAATTGCAATTGGAATAATTATAGTCTACGTTCAAATATCAACCTCTACGGCTGCAGCCATCATTATAGCTGAGTCATTAATTCAAATGAATTGTAAATTCAGCGTGATCATGATCAAGTAGCCTGCTTGACTGTTTGCAAGGATGTAAGCTACTGGGAAGTTGGTAGCCTGTTGGCTGCTGAGCCACGCATTTCGTGTTCCCCCCCCCCCCCTTCCCTCCCGGCATCAAACGCCCGGCGTTCGACAGGCGATTTTCTTTATGTCGGCAAAGAAACTCGCCCGACGATAACGCTGGCGTTTATCGTTGCCGTCTGGAAAGCCCCTTAGTGTCACACTTAACCTCCTTGACAGTACATTTATTGTTCATTTGTTATCTCTAGTACTAACAGAAAATCTTAGGGACATCCATGAGTAGTAAAATATGTTTCTATGTGATGTGGTTCTTCCAAAGGTTTGGCTTTAACATGAGTAAAACTGTAATTCATGGATCATATATTGCCAACCTCCACCCCAGAAACATGGATTCTGGAATCTAACATGGAACATGAAATCTTAAAACAGGGAAAGACTCTTCGTCATTTATATATTGTATAGCAAATATACAACAAGCTAACAGTGCAGCCTTTGTGCCATGCTGTGAGCTTTTACATTAGGCATTTATAGAGTCTTCACTTACAGACTGACTGTTATTATATAGATCTGTCATTATTGCTGCTGCTGGTAGAACTATATACTTTATTTCCTACTGTGTGACACCTGAGCGCTCTTTTCATTTCAGGTATTGATCTACGACCGGTTTGGACAGGATATCATCTCCCCTCTGTTGTCTGTTAAAGAGCTTCGAGACATGGGCATCACACTGCACCTGTAAGAACGCACACACACACACACATACACACACACAAACCAAGTGGAAAAAGAGTTTGGATCACTCTTTGGATAGCCAATGTGGGCCATAATGTTAATAGTGTATCAGGTTGTGGGTTGGAATCCACCATGTTGTGTCCAACTTTGTTGAGTGGTTATACAAATAATTTTTGGAAGCAGTATACAGTTATGAACTTATGTCTGATGTCCGATTGTTTGCATGTCTGCTGTTTACGATTCTAATAGGTTCTGATATTTTATGTTGGCTCAAACAAAGTCTGGGAGTACTTCTAGTTCGTGACTAGAAGTACTAGAAACTTCTGTGTGTGTGCGTGTGTGCCTGTGTGCCTGTGTGGGTACGTGCGTGCGTGCGCAGACTACTCCATTCAGATAGAGAGCCTATTCCAGATGTTCCAGCCATCTACTTCATCATGCCAACAGAGGAGAATATTGACAGGATTTGTCAGGTAACAGTACTAAAGGTCCTTTCAGATGAGCAGCGATTAACACACCTGCTAATTGAGACATTCCTTTTTTTCTGTATGCACAAGTGTGTTTAAAAGAACGCCTCTTCTCCAATGCTAGATGCTCTAATTGCGTATAAAGGGTAATGAAACGAAAATGGAGCCATCTGTCTTTGTACCTGTCTCTCTGTAGGACCTGCGGAACCAGCTCTATGAGTCCTACTACCTGAACTTCATCTCAGCCATCAGCCGCAGTAAACTAGAGGACATTGCTAGTGCTGCACTGGCTGCAAATGCGGTTAACCAAGTCACCAAGGTCAGTCGTATGACTTTGTAAAGTAGTAAGCATAACTAATGCAGCACAATAGACACACTTGGTGCTGCTGATATAGGCACTGCTTTTCCTAGCATATCTTGAAACTGAATAGGCTTTTCTTTTACTTGTGTGTGAACGTCAAACAATTTGTGTGTGTGTGTGTGCGTGTGCGTGTGTGTGTGCCTGCTCGTGTGCACGGGGCAGGTGTATGATCAGTATCTGAACTTCATCACTCTGGAAGACGACATGTTTATTCTTTGTCATCAGAACAAAGAGCTCATATCATACCATGGTGAGACCCCCCCCCCCCACACACACACACACAGCTATGATAATCTACAAATACACATATTGTTCTTGTTTGCAATGCATCTTTATGTGTATATTATCGTGTGTGTGTGTCTGTGTATGTGTGTAGCCATCAACAGGACAGACCTGGTGGACACAGACATGGAGGCCATCATGGACACCATCGTAGACAGTCTGTTCTGCTTCTTTGTCACTCTGGGTGAGCTTCTGTTGGTGTCGGTGTTCACGTTAATGTCCACTAGGTGGCAGCAGATACATCCACTTCACCCCAATCCATCACAGTTATCAACCTTTACTTTGTTAAGCGGGGACCCTCAGGGATCTATTCAAGGCCCACCCCTTTTATCCCTGTACCAAAAAAACCTGGGGCAAAAACAGGCTGAAATTGGCCCAGCATAGAGATGCTATGGTTATGTTGCAAGTTACGTTGATTTCCGTGGACCCCTTTAATTTTTGCGGGTGCCTTTGATTACCACAAAAAAAAATCCACAATCGTGAAAAGCTACAGGGCTTATTTTGTATGATTAAGTTGGGCATTCATTTATGAAAAGTTTAAATATTGAGATACAAGGTTTCCTGCCCAGAAAGCGATTAATAGCTTAAGTGACACAATCTCCTCTGATGCAGTCAGATCCACCCCTCTGGCATTTCATACCGCCAATAAAGCCAATCGTTTGTGTTTGTTCTCTACTATTAGAACCTGAATCAGTTTTATTATATTATTATTATATTATTATTAATTTGCATGGTATAAGATCAGGATATGAGCCAGATAATCAAACAGCAAAATACAGAAAACACATGAATTTTTAAGATCTAAAAATATGAAAATGTGTGTTTGATGTTGTGCTGTGCAGGTGCAGTTCCAATCATCCGCTGCCCTAGGGGGAACGCAGCAGAGATGGTGGCTGTGGTGAGTTAACCCGCTTAACATAACGATGAAAAAGAAGGTCTTGACTAGCCTCTCTAGTTGTCTCCACCGACCCAAGCCGGTGCAGACATAGTTCTCTCTAGCTCTAGTAGCCTTTACCTTGTCCGTTAAGAGCCTCTACAGCACTGAGCTTCTTGGAATGATACAAGTTATAAATTCATGCCCCACCCATATATTATCTCCCATATATGGCCCATATATGGAGTTCTTTGTCAGGCATGCCTAAATTTGGAGTCTGTTTTTTGCGACCAACTCGACACCAGCCAACGGCACCTCCTGTGGTGGGGTGGAACATGTGTGTTGAATTTGAAGTTGGTGGGGCGAGTTACGTGGTTTACAGCACCGCACACACACACACACACACACACACACACACACACACACACACACACACACACACACACACACACACACACACACACACACACACACACACACACACACACACACACACAAGTAGGTCATGGCCTACTTGTATGTTTAAGTATGCAAGTATGCCAAGTGCTGCTCTAGTTATAAAGTCATGGTCAGTGTATGCATTTATGTTCAATGATGATTGAATGTGTCACAGGGAGTTTCTTCTGATAGTATTGTTTCATAGGGCTGATTTCCTGTTCCTTAATTATTCCTTGTTAATGGTCTGATACCTTAAATCCCCCTTTAATGATCCCTATATTTTCAGAAATCTATGTAATTTTGGTCTTCATTTATACTTCTTCATGTTATACATACATTCAATCATGTATAAAGCATTGCGTTGTTGTAATGGTTGTTTCCATCAGAGATGTGATGGAGACAGTTCTGGTTCCTCAATGTTGGAGATAATAACCTAAATTAGTTACTTTTTCACTAAACCGTGTGTGTGTGTGTGTGTGTGTGTGTGTGTGTGTATGTGTGTGTGTGTGTGTGTGTGTGTGTGTGTGTGTGTGTGTGTGTGTGTGTGTGTGTGTGTGTGTGTGTGTGTGTGTGTGTGTGTGTGTGTGTAGAAACTGGATAAGAAGCTACGTGAGAACCTTCGTGATGCCAGGAACAGTCTGTTCACTGGAGACAACATCGCTGCTGGACAATTCAGGTGAGGAAGAGAGGATTTACTTTTTATAGTGGCTTTATCTCTAAGAGGAAGTGATTCCTCTTTTATTGAAAACAAGATAATATAATATGTTTTTTTTCCAATTCCGTTTCGATACAGATATCACAATTTCTGTGTTAGCCAATACCGATACTAATTTTCCGATACCAATAAATATTATATATATTAAAAAAGATCTTATATGAAGTTCAGCAAATAGCAGAATAATATATCACTAGAATAATAGACTCCTCACTCAAATGCGCACTTGCGCAACTCCAAAGCAAATTGCACAACATTTTATTTTATTCTGATACTTTTCTGGTACCCATAAAGTATTGCCGATACTGATATGACAAAAAAGGGCCGATCCGATACTTTTTCCGATACCAATACAATATCGGGACATCCCTGATTTTCTTTGATGCGGTTGGGGATCAAGTCAGAGCACTGGAGAGAAAGAAAGGATGTTGCACAGCTCCACAATCACAATGGAATATATTTTTATTTTCACTTTATAAAATGCTTTGCTCAGGGTATTTATACCCTGAAGAAGACCTCCTTTTGTTCTCCACAGTTTATCCCCCACATTATTATATACATATACATTACTACTAAAGGAGAGGTGTGCAATTGATTTTGCTAAATCCCATGCAAAAAGCTATTGTTTAATGCAAATAGTTTAGCATCCGTTGGTAAACTGGCATATGGCCTGGCAATTATAATACTAATACACCGTAGTCTTACTGTGCATTACATGAAAACTCCTGTCGGACGTCAGGATGGATACTGTTTTTCCCTCTAGCATTTCCTTGAATTTCTAGTTTATTGAAATTACGTCATGCACATTTTTCTAGCGCATTGCTTACTGCAGGCCCTTTCTCACCAGATTTGGAAATAGAAAGAAAGTAGGAATATCCGCACACCTGTTTTTACAGTTCCATAGTAGACCTACTTTATTAAATGGCAAGAAGACGCAATATTTTTTACCATTTAGGACTTCATCAGGCAAATCATTCATTTTGCCTCGATGCCTTGACAATCCAGCATCTGGCCTAAATACAGGCAAAAGATGTGCACACAATACTCTCTGTGAAATGGCTAGATTTTCAAAAACATTTTGAAGCTCTTGCTACTGAAATGATCTATTATTTATTTGGAGAAATCCCATCATTTAACCACCTGCATCTCAATGGGTGAGAAGCACTCAAGCAGAGGGCTTAGCAAAGACTCCACTGACTTAATCCAATTAACATTTCAATGTAGCTTAAAGGGATAGTTCAGATTTTTTTTAAATTAAGTTGTATGAAATACTTACCATTAATATAGTGGTGTCAACTGTATTGATGTCCAGAGTCCAGTGGTGGGAGTTCTGCTCTGGTTTTGTTGAAATATGAATATAAGTAGTTCCAGTCATTTTGTGAGGGTCAATGGAGGCCATGCAGTTAGTAAGTAAATGAATCCAAAAAGCTAACAAAAATTGTATTGTTGACCTATTTCTAAAATATTAACAGGTCCTTTGTTGATTTTTGATCCCTCTATGTTTTTGTGTCCATATCACTATGCCCAAAAAGTACGGTAGTTCCATGTGATAGGGGGGTTAAAAATGAACAAAGGACATGCTAATATTTTAGAAATAATTTAATGATATAAATAACGTTTGTTTTTTGGATTATTGTACTTTTACTGCATGGCCCTAGTGACTCCACAAAAATGACCGGAATTACTTAATCACCAAAATGAGCGGAGAACTCCCACCACAGGACTCTGGACATCAAATAATACAGTTGACACCACTATATTACTGGACAATATTTCATACAACTTGACTTCTGAACTATCAACTAATTTGAACTATCCCTTTTTAAGAACTGGCTATGGATGGGAATAATGATCACATTAGGAATTGAATTGAATGCTATCATTGGAATGAATAGATTTTTTCTTTTTCTTTCATCCGTCCCACCCTGCGTCCCTCTACTAGTTTCCAGAGACCTCTGTTTGTCCTGGCTGACAGGAACCTTGACCTTGCCACGCCCCTACATCACACCTGGACCTATCAGGCACTGATCCACGACGTGCTGGTGAGAATCCCCTGCCTGCCTGCCTGTCTGTCTGTCTGTCTGTCTGTCTGTCTGTCTGGTTGTCTGTATAGTATATTTATCTCAAGTATTAGTTAGCTTGAAACCCATTATGGAATATGCCAGAAAAGCCTGGCGTATTCCATAAAGAAAAGCCTGTCCCGCCACCTGGTTGGTGGCGGGACAGTGAAGGCTCTTTCAGAGTCTGGAATTTTGGTGGCCACCGCGAGCACCGCTCAGAGCACCGCGAGCACCGCTATTCCAAAGTCCACTACCAGCACCGCACCGTGCTGTGGTGTGTTGTGTGTTTTCTTTTTTTTAACCAGCCGTTAAAAACAAGCAACCGCTGCGGTGCGGTGCAGTGGTTAGTAAAATCCGAGAGGAGGGCTGGAAAGTGCGGTGGTTGCGGTGGTATGACGTCATATTGTAGGAAACGGTGGTCGCGGTGGGCACCGAAAATCCATCTCTGAATAGGCCTTGGGACTCTCCACCCTCTGGTTTTATCCACATGTGAATCAAAAACTGAAAAAATGTTTACAGAGAAATCTTTTTATTATTATTTTTTACTTCCTGGAGCACAACATTGAGCTTGTGTGAAGCCATCTGTGGGCACATAAACTGTCCAATCTTAAATTGTAAAGTATCCTTAACTTGAACTCTGTTTTAGTTCTAAACATATGACACAATAGGCTACTACTACTTATAAACAAGACGTATATATAAAAATGAGAGTTTATATAAAAATTCACTGGCTGAAATTGTACCTATCTTTGTTTTGAAAATGTTTACGTGTAATGACCCAGTAGGCTCAAAATAGTGTTGTCAAGGTGAAAGTAGCTAAGGAACCGAAATTTAGCAACAGCAGTCAATGCAACCACTGTGAAATTTGAAATATGCAAATGCCCTAAAATATGCAAAACAATAGAACAATCTAGAAAAATCTGCTACTGTGGAAAGCTTATCATATGTTAATTCACTTTTTTATCCTATAAACAATGTGATATTTGTCAAACTCATTTAGGGGTGGGGGCCGCATTGGACTTAATGTGACTTCATGGGGGCCGGAGCACCGCGGTGCCAGTCACGCCGTGGTGCCACTCACGCCGCAGTGCCAGTCATAGACCAGTCACAGACCAGTCACAGACTGCAAGCATGCACACGCATGTTAAAAAATAATGATGAATAACAATAACTAATGCTTCTAAAATACAGTATACAGTATTTTTTAAACTCTGAATTGGATTATTATTATTACCTGTATTTATATTTAAATAGTCAAGCTGTTATCTGAATGATCCCTCAGTTATAGACCCTTATACTGGTGAAGTAACCTGACTCCGCCAGATGGGGCAGCAGAGAGAGGAGGAGGGAATACTCCTCTCTCTGCTGCCCCATCTGGCGGAGTCAGGTTACTGCTGAAGTATAGTTCTCACTTTGCAGCACCAATACACCCCCCCCCCTCCACTCTCTGCGAGTCAACATTCCAACCAATTAAGCACTCCCAGCTGTGAAGCTACCGGACTAGTGCTCAGAGAAGAGAACTCAGAAGCATTTCTTTAAACGACCATAACTTTTGATAGGAACGTGCTAGAGACTTACTTTTTTTTTTGATAGACTCAGACATTTTTGCTCTACAAGCCTGGGGCCGGATTAAATCATTGCGCGGGCCGCATCCGGCCCGCGGGCCGTATGTTTGACACCAGTTCTATAAACAATGTAATATTTGCCCCACTCAATTCATAATTAACATACCAATTTTGGAGCTCTGACTGATGTGAAAGAACTGAGCTGGGTCCCATTGGGAACCAACCGTTGGAAAAGGGTTCTTTGTGCCACATTTTCACTAAACGGCAGAAATCATTTTAGGATGGTGAGAGATTCAAGGAGACATTTGCTCTTTTCAGCTGGCCAGGATTTGTTTTGGCCATGGTAAGAACAGGGCTGACATCATGGCTTCAGTTGTCCAGTAGAACAGTGGAGATGTGAGAGGATCTCTTAGTACCTGCACACGCGGCTGAAAAATAAATAAATAAAATGAATTAAGGAAGGAAGAAGAAAATAAAATGATGTGTGCTGGACCAGACAACAGAAATTGCTGACGTATCCAACCGTGCATCCTCATGATAATAATTTCATGGATGGATTTATCTGATTTATTTATTCTGTGATGTTATGGTCAAATAGATCATTGTAATCTTTAATATTAAGCCAACATTGAGACAGCTTGATGATGTACAATTTCACCCCCAGCCGTAATGCACAAGTGCATACCCTGGTTTTGATCCTAGTATGTTGCAGAAACCTATCACCAATCTAACCGTTGATGCCCAGAGCTCAGCAGAGAGGCAGTGGGTCTCATTTTCTTTGTCTTTCTTTTAAATTTTTTGTCACATAATTTTGTAAAGCCTTTCTCAGCCTCCGTTGCATCTCTTTCATAGTCTTGGGTATTGAGCAAATTTGTATTGCTAAATTATTCATTTTTCACTGATATGACTGGCACTGGTAGATCTTGCCAGCCTTGGAAAAGGCCTCAGTGATCTCGTGCCCAAAAGTCTTGACCCCAGCCCATAAGCTACAGCAGACGAACAGAGGTCTCAGTTTGTTGATGTCATTGATGTGGGAGATACAAGCGGTCTCGTTGTTGAGACGGGTGGTCTGATGTCTTTCCAGGGAACATAGATCTGTCACACTGGACAACAACACTCCAAAGAATTCAGATCGGCTTGAGGGAGAGATGAGAGGAATTGGCATCTTTGTGGGGAAAACATGTAAAGATGTGGGGAAATCAGGATATTTAACAAAAATGAGCTCCTGCCTAGAATCATTTTATTTGGATAGTTTAAATAAAATAATAATTTACAGAGTGATAAGATTTAAAGTACTTGCACTGGTGTGCCTCAGGCACAAAAGGTTCTAAACCGCAGTTAGGGTGGTTTTGTACTTTTGTGTGTGTGTGTGCGGCGCGTGTGCACATGTTGGTGCAAGCAAGCGGGTGTGCGTGCATCAAAGAGGGAGACAGTGAAAGATGATGTGTCTCAGGAGATGTAGGCGATCATTGCTTCTGCGTCAGAATGTGCCCTTCAACGGTGAACATTTTGACAAGTGCAGTCATGCACACCTGTTTGCTATCATAATGTATATAGCAGAGACAGTTGACTGTGTGTGTCCAGTTCCTGTACATCCCTGTGGGGCTGACCTGTCTAGTAATGAGAAAATGTGTGACACACACACACACACACACACACACACACACACACACACACACACACACACACACACACACACACACACACACACACACACACACACACACACACACACACACACACACACACCAGAGTTACCTTGCCCTCTCCTTGATTAGTTCCATATTTAACAGTGAAAGTGTATCTTTGTGAGTAACCAGACTGTAGTTGGAAAAGAAATACTGTAGTATAGGGGCACCGGCGCCCAAGTGGTCCAACGTTTGAGTCCTGTTCATGACGACCATTGCTGCATGTCTCTCCCATTCGGTCTATCTCTTTCTTTTCCTGTCTATCTTCACTTGATACTGTCAAGGCACAGAAGCCAAAAACAATTGTTATAAAACAAACAAACAAACAAATGAAATATATACTCTATATACTGTATGTATAATGTTTAAGGTTCAGGTATTAGTGGTAAAGTCATGTCACTCACCCAGCTTAGAATCTGGTACTCACAGCGAAATCCTCAGTCTGTATTAATGTGTTCAATTATAACACTGGGGAATGTACAGTTCTGTTTCATTCAAACATTCCTTTCACCACACAGTCTAGGCCAAGGGCAAATTAAATTCACACTGGCAGATTTCCTGGTTAGTAGAGACCCGCTCACTTTTGAAAAGTTGTGTTTTGCCATAAAACATTCACCATAAACACGCTTAAGCTACTTAAGCCTTTAAGTCTCTTATTCTGGACCCCCTCCCTGTCTGTCTGTCTCTCAGTGTGTCTGTTTATCTCTCTGTCCATCTGTTTGTCTCTTTGTTTCTCTCTGTCACTGGATTGCTTCCAGTTAACATCCTTATCATTGTTGCTAAACGCAGGACTTAAGGATGCGTGTTCTACTGGATTTTTGATGTGCACTTTCCTAGGCACCTGCTTTTAAGCATCTGCTGTAGGTTTGTGAAAGCTTTCTCTATAGTTTATATAGTACACAACCTCTAATGATGACCTATGATCTATAACCCTTCAATTATAGATAGATAGTTATAATTATATAACTAGTAACTAGTAATTACTAGTATACAAGGACAAATATGTATTCTTACCAGTATACCAGTATTCAAACTAGATAGATGTGAGTGTGGTGCCCTAACTCTAGACCGGAAATCACACTATTATAGGCAAAAGTGTGTTTCACTGAGTTGGGTATGTCTAGAGTATCTGGAATAGGAGAGAGTAGCGACGCTCCCCGTTGACTCCAATGCTATGGCTGAAAAGAGATGGATATTGGCTGAAAAGCATATGTGACAACGGCTATTGGCTGAAAAGTGCACGTGACCGCCTAGTAATGAAGGATTCAAGTTCCAAACAAACCACTCTGGCCATCCAGCAGCATAGTACACAGCAGATCACACGTTTGCGGTTAAATTGGCAAATTATGGCATTTTAGGACTTTTAACGCATTAACAGACCTTGTCGCTCTAGTGAATAATCATTTGTTATATAACTCACTTTAGTTAATGTATATTATAAGAAAATAGGCTGTGCTGTGACGCAGTGGGTAGCTATGTAGGCCTATGTTTGGAACTTGCAGAGCTCCAGCCAGCGCAAGGAGCGAGATCAAAGTGTGACGCCACTCTCTTCCTACAGTACACTAGGTATGTCGTATACTGTCCAATCAGATGAGGGCAGTATATGGCCCTCATCTATTTGATTTAAGGCAGTGGTTTTAAACCACTGGTCTGGGGATCACCAGTGGTCCTTGAGGAGTTTCCAGGTGGTCCCCAGCTAAATGATTGAGAGTTGGTATGGTAACCAAGCGGACACCTAGAGATCTTTAACTCTTGAGAGTGTAAAATTAAACAATTCGACTTGTAAGGGTCTATTTGGCATTATTTCATCATCTCAAGAGTTATTTTTTTTTATTCTGCATTACTTTTACAAGAAGTCTCCAAAATTAGAGAATATAAAATAATGTTCATTTTGATCATTTGCCAATGAAGTATTCAAAGTCCAAGGTCTGAAATGCTAAATCTCATCTCATAAATAATGGGGTTGAGAACCACCGATTTAAAGGTTTTTAAACTATACCAGAGTGCAATAACAATAGTCTGCTTGCCTATTTGGCAAGCACACTGATAAACAACACTGAGTGTTACGTAAAAATTAAAAGTTATTTTAGAGCAATAACTTGTTATTACATCTGCTTCACTGATAAATTAGCTTGTCATTTCTCTGTTTTCACTGGCCTGCAATGCACAGTGTTACTTTTAACCACTTTTGACATGGTGTATTTTAGGCGTGGCATAAAATAGGCTGCATTTTGTGGGTGTGTGTCTCTGTCAGTACATTCACACAGAACGTGAACATTATATGTGTATTTATTTATGTAATGGTTTTTCAGTTTTAAATGGAGGACATACAGTACATGGACACAATTCCCAAAGTCCCATGTGCCCACCCGGAGTCACACCAGACCTCATGGGAGAATATAACATAGAATACATATTGAATCCATAATGAATGTAAAGCGATAATTGATGCAATGCACCTATAGTTTGATGTGAAATGTCTGGCACATTTCTTTTTTTTATTTTTATCATAGAGACGTTTAGCGGTAACAGTATGTGTTGCACAGTCTGTCCTTCTATTCTTAGAAGGCTTGGTCTGTGAGTCACAGCTGAGGCTGTTGTGTTGCGTTGGTCTGGATCCTCATGCAAGGATCTTGCCAGGTAACATGGCTGACGCCAGGCTCTCTCCTCTTTCCTATAAATATGTCAGAATCTGAACTGGGCCCGTCTGCCACCACCCAGCAGAAGAACACAGACTGCGTCCAACCAACGTGGTGGTTGGTTGGTCGCTCCTGACAACAGAGATATTATGATATGATGTTTGGTAAAGAGAAGCCATTTCCTGTCAGGAGTTGTTAGTGTTACTGACTATGTAAGAAGTCTGGGAGGACAGATAGACAGGCAGGTAGGAGTGACAGACCGTAGACGCACCTAAATGAACAAAATAAGACAGCGACATGGATAGATAGAAACTCTAAAAGTCAGTGAACATCCCTTATAAAAGTCTTTATTCTAATTGCCCTTGCACTGGTACAGACTAGACAAAATCCTATTCAGGACTCCTGGATTGCAACCCTCCACTATCCTATACAAACATGAGCTCTGCAGTGTTGATGGCTCCGCTGTCACCTTGCGGTGTGGTGCACTTCTTGCCCATACGCTTCGATTAGTTTTTAATGAGTGCCCTTACAGTGTTCCTGTGAACACTACTGTACAGATAAATGCCATTCTGCACAGTTGTGTGCTTCCAATGTTGTGACAACAGTTTGCAGAAGGCCATGTCCTGTTCCAGAATGGTAATTCCCATGTGCCCACCGTTCTTCCAAAACTGAGGAATAACTCCACATCCCCTGCGCAGGGCCTGGCCGGCGGACCATAACGCTGTCAAACAACACCCTGGGAGTTATTGGGAACGTCAAACGAACCTGGCCTAAACACACACAACATGAGGCGCCCACCCTCACTAACTGGAAGCAAAGTGCAACAGCAATGTTCCAGTTAATGAAAAGCCTTACCAGATTAATGGAGACACAGATGACTGTCTGTTTCTACTCTAGTAGCAAAGATGCCACAAGCTCCATGGGATTAGCTTCCATACCATCGTAACATTTCCATCCACTAGAACCACCATATATTCAGCATTTGAGCCACGGACCACCATTTGATTACATTTTCACACCAAAGACCCGCAAGGGTCCATTTGGTTTCATTTACCTTCGCAAGAGTTGCATCTGGTTAACCAACTTTCCATCATTTAGCCTGGGGACCACATGGAACCTTCTCAAGGACCACTGGTGGTCCCCGGACCACCTGTTGAAAACCACTGCACTAGAACAAAACTGTTAGTTATGCAGTTATGTTTGAGTATGTACTGTTAGACAAGGTACCAGAACAATCATCTATTGATGATTTATTATATTATACGTATATACATATACAGACACACAAACATAATAGGAATAGGTAGAAAGGAGCGTATGTATGTGCTCGCTCACACACACACACACACACACACACATACACACACACACACACACACACACACACACACACACACACACACACACACACACTAAATTCCTCCCTTTGTAATGAAAAACGTGGTGGTTTCGTACAATTGGGGAACTTCATAGAGCCTCTTTGTTTTACCTTCTCTCCGTTTCGTAGAATCGGATCAGAGTCAAATGAAAGTTTTATTAGATCCTGTCAAAACTCCGGTGTGCCAGCAATCAAGATTTTGACACAAGACCTGTTTTATCTTCTGTCATCTGCCATCTGTCTGGCTGTGGTTGGAGCAGGTCTGGGGAGCCCACACAGCATAAGTCAACCGATGAGGTCATGGTGTCTCCAGAGCGCTGGTGTTCGTGTTTAATGCGTTGAACAGATCAGCCCTGCTTCTAATAATACTAATAATAATATTAATGTAGTCTGTAGTTCCAGTAGTCGGTAAGACAGTGACAAATCACTCTGGTTTGTGAGAGCATGACTTTATAATGAGCTACTGCAGTATCTAGCCGGTTTTCCTACTGACCCCACACTTTGATTGTTTTGGTGTGTGTCCGTGTGTCCGTGTGTGTGTCCGTGTGTCCGTGTGTCCGTGTGTGTGTGTGTGTGTGTGTGTGTGTGTGTGTGTGTGTGTGTGTGTGTGTGTGTGTGTGGGCGTGCGTGCGTGCGTGCGCCGTTCCAGGACTTCCACTTGAACAGGGTAACAATGGAGGAGGGGGCGGGTTCGGAGGCATCGCCTTCAGGAGCCAGACCCAAGAAGAAGAACCGGAAGACCTTTGACCTCACCGCAGCCGACAAGTTCTGGCAGAACCACAAAGGAAGGTGTGTGCTGTGGAACCGTTCCTCTGTGGAGAGATTAGACCGGCAGTTGGCCCGATCCGTTGGTTTTGCGCAATCGTCATAATCGTTCTCGTGTGTGTGCGTGTGTTTCTCTCTCTCTGTCCATTTAGTCCATTTCCGGAGGTAGCGGAGTCTGTCCAGACAGAGTTGGACTCCTACAGAGCACAGGAGGATGACGTCAAAAGACTTAAGAGCATCATGGTGAGACACACACACACACACCAGGGGTTGACACTAGGCACTTGCCCATCGGACATGCACTTGCCCATCGGGCAAGTGCATGTCAGTTTCTACTTGCCCTCAGGTCATGGTCACCCAAAAAATATATTGTAAATTTTGCATTTAAGTTTACTTCCTACTTGGGTGCTTTAAACCAGGGGTTTTCAACACGTGCTCCCTGAGAGGGTTCCAGGTGGTCCCCAGCTAAGTTGGTTAACCAGATGTAACTCTTGAGAACGTAAAAATGAAACCAAATGGACCCTTGCAAGTCCATTTGGTTTCATTTTTACACTCTCAAGAGTTAAAATTCATCATCTTAATTAGCCCAGGTCTACACAACTAGAGAATGTAGAAGATTAATGGTCATTTTTATCTGTATGTAAATCTGCCTGTTTTGTGTCCCAAGTCCAGCCTGGAATTGTGAACAAAAGCGCAATAAGTTGCAGCACACTTGCCCGATCGGGCAACCAGGTAGCAGTCTTCACTTGCCCCACCATTTTTTTTACTTGCCCCAGGCAAGCGGGCAAGTGTTAGTGTCAAGCCCTGCACACACACACACACACACACACACACACACACACACACACACACACACACACACACACACACACACACACACACACACATACACATACAGTCTTTCACTTACATGCCCATTAACAATTACTATCTCACTCTCCCTCTGATTTGTCTGTCTGTTTGTCTGTCTGTCTAGGGTTTGGAGGGTGAAGATGAGGGAGCCATCAGCATGCTGTCTGACAACACAGCTAAACTCACCTCTGCTATGAGGTGAGTTTAGCTTACCGCCTGCACACACATGCACGCACGCACACATGCACGCACGCACGCGCGCACACACACACACACACACACACACACACACACACACACACACACACACACACACACACACACACACACACAGCTGGTCACCGGAAAGGTTCCATCACTATAGGGCCTGTCACAATTATTAATTATCTAATAGCAAATATTGGAGATAATCAATTGTTTTTTACACTTGTTTTCCACATTGAATTTTCATAACAATTGTGAAAACAGCAGATCTACAAGTTCAAATAAGTCATGTTGTGTTTTGAGCATGTTTTCACTATTCGTATATAAAGTTATAAATGATCTAAGCTATGTGCCAAATATGCCTGTGTACTATCCTTTTGATTGTGGACCCCAAAGTTTTTATTCATACATTACGTCCCCATGATCATCAACAGAGACATAATTAAACTAATTGTGTGACAATTAATCGTCACATCTGATTCTGTCTTGTTCTCAGTAATCTCCCTGAACTCCTGGAGAAGAAGAGGTTAATTGACCTGCATACTAACGTAGCTACAGCCGTTCTGGACCACATCAAGGTAAAGCCATTGTCACATTATATATAAGTGATTAACCATCTGTGTGCGCGCATGAGTGTGCACATGAGTTGTCTGTGTGTGTGTGTGTGTGTGTGTGTGTGTGTGTGTGTGTGTGTGTGTGTGTGTGTGTGTGTGTGTGTGTGTGTGTGTGTGTGTGAGTGTGAGTGTGAGTGTGAGTGAGAGAGAACTTCCCATTGCAATCATAACTGCAGACTCTCCCAGTCTTCAAACCTAGCCTTGTCAGACTCCTTATCTTAGCCTGTAGTAGTTACACAAGCCTTGACAACCTGCATATTATGTAGACACAGCACTCTATAGTGTAGACTATATCTTGTAGCTTGCTTATGATCCTTCATGACTATACATTTGATGTATTACCATGTGTGTGTCTTTTGCTTTACTGCCCTTGATTGAATAGTATGAATAGTAGTATATTGTAACAACTGCAACAGAGTACAGTAAAGCATTTCAAGTATTCCAAAAGAGATAGCAACTTGTGGACTTGATTCCGTTTAGGCTGTATGTATGCAATCAATTCAGGGCCATGGCATGAAGAATAAACAAACAAAATAATCAGTAACAACAAAAACAAATCAATATAATTTCAGGAAAGAATACAACACTGTACTATATGTACAGAGTGGGGAAAAAGGAAGGGAGATCACCTGCTTAAGGTGTGAATGTCATTTCCTCTCCCTTGGGCCTGCTGGAAGGTGGATTCTCAGGCTTGTTTTAAAAGATATAATGGCGGAAGCATTCCATGCCTGGGTGGCCGTGCTGTAGAAGGAAAATGTACCCATATATTTGTTTTGAAAGTGGGAGTTACCAGATCATTGTTCTCGCTCCCTCTAGTATTGTGACTGTCAATCAGTTTTTTGAGGAACCACGTTTTGGGAAAGTTATTTTGAACGTTCCTTATATAATAAGACATCAAAGTCCTTCAGCAGAGCTTCGATGAGTTATCTGCTTCATTTAGGTTTTTATTTTATTTGGATTGTTTACTTTCTGATGCCCTCTGTTATCTTTTGTGTGTGTGTGTGTGTGTGTGTGTGTGTGTGTGTGTGTGTGTGTGTGTGTGTGTGTGTGTGTGTGTGTGTGTGTGTGTGTGTGTGTGTGTGTGTGTGTGTGTGTGTGTGTTCACAGAG
>CM076980.1:29994842-30017342 GCA_039105355.1 Benthosema pterotum | reverse complement strand
CTGCCTGAACATAAGGAATGGATCTCGGATGACCCCCCACCACCAGCCAGGGCCCTATTGTTAAATGTTTTCAGCTGAAAGCCCAAACAGTAGATTTGTGTTCCCCTCCCTGTGAGCCTGACTCATGCACATACTCCCTACTGTTGTCATGAGCACGGGCTAACAAGGTTAGGCCCACTGTGTGTGAATAATGGCAGTTATTATGGGATGGAATGCCTCCCTCATGAAGCCAGAGAACAGTTAATGTGTGATTTATGAGACCGAGCAAAACGACTTCAAAGTTGATCTCCTGTCCTGACAGTAGGTATTGTTAGAGAGAAATGAATAGTTCATTGTTTGGTACCATAATTGAAAAGCCCTAATGCAGTGGTTCCCATACAGTTTGTCCCTCCGTGACCCGCAAGTAAATATCACTTGTGTGGTGCAAGCCCTCCATGGCCTGGCTTTGTCCCTAACACCTACTGTATACACCTGCCCACATGTTTCTATATTTAATGTATCAACAGAGCAGTGTATCAATACAGAGTACACACATTTGGTTTTATTTAAAATGTTTTGTTTTTGTTTTTCATTATTGTTTTTATTATTTAAAAACAATAAAAAACGGCGTAGGATACACACTAGGGTGTAATATGTTATGTGTAATTGTATTGTCCTGTGTCTACTGTTGTCTGTCCGTATGAAACTCTGTACGCAGCTCTGCTCTCTGACTCCAAGACAAATTTCTCCCAAATTTCCCCCCAATAAAGCTAACCTTGAACCTTGAACCTTGATTTTAAAACATTCAGATCCAAAAGTGTGATGTACGGTATTCTAAACTTTAAGATCTTTTACTCGTTAAAGAGAATTTACATTTTGCAGTTTTGAAACTTTTGATTAGTACAAAAAAAAAAATATTGAGATAAGAGACCGCTAGCAACCCAAATCAACACAAAGAAACAACAATAAATATTTATACATCCACTAAAGTGCTTACACTGCTAATTTTGTTCCTATTGTTTATACTGTACAAATAGCAAATAGATGTTCTGATCACGTCTGAATCTTCAGGAAATGGGCATACACTTAAATGGATACAATCTAACCCGCTGATTGGCTGAGAGAATAAAAGTTCAGGAGTAATCATTTGATCAGATAACGAATCAATAAGACATTACAAACACTTAGATAAAATGCTGTTAGGCAAAATACAAACAGTATGTCTGTACTCCATGTACTCCCATGAACCATAGATGCAATCAAGACAAAAAATGATATATGATGTACGTTTGTGTGTTGTAAAGTGTTAAAAGTTGAATATTGGGTCATCGACATCCAAACCTGCCTTTGCGCTCCACTCTAGCGGATAAAAACGTGCGCGCGTGTGCGTGCACACACACACACACGCAAGTGATCGGTTTTTTAGACTTAAGTCTTTGATATTACAATAGTTCCATTATAAGTCAGTGCTAACAACATCAGACCCAGTGTGTGTCTGAGCCAACATTTTGGTAAACACAGCAGTCTGTGGTTTGTGTGCATGTGTGCGTGTGTGTGCGCCTGCATGTATTGTCCATTTTGTGTATGGATGGAGGAGAATGGTCAAATGTTGAATTTCATGAGAAATGTTGGTTTCGGGTTGTAAACACCTGCTGCTCTCTTCATACTGTGTTTAATGGTCATGGAGAAGGACAGTAACTTGGAAAGCTGAGAGGGAGATCCTGTATTAGAAACAGACTGAGAGGTAGAGACTAGAGAGGACAAACTGACTGTAAGAAATCTGGAGAAAGACCATTGAAAAGCTGAGAAATTGACAGTTGAAACTCTGAGAGGGAGATGATTCAGGAGAGACATAATAGTGGGCCCTGGTATGAAAAAGGTTGAAAACGACTAGTGTAGGGGATAGACAGTATAGGAAACAGAAACAGAGAGTGTAGGAGAGACAGACAGTATAGCAAACCGTAAGAGGCGGTGTAGGAGACAGAGCGTAGGAATGCTGAGACTGAGACAGTGTAGGAGGAGATATGTTTCTGGTGGCATCTGATCCCAGACCATCAGGAATATTAGCTTGATAGACATAAAAAGATGTGCAGTTACATATTTCTGGCTCCATCATCATCGTTATTATCATCAGTAGTAGTAATATAGTGTCTTCTATGTCAGATGGAAACCTTGTATGTCCGAAATCTTGTTCAGGATTATCTTTAGTGGCTTTCGCCTTTATTTTATGCTTTTATAGAGGGACAGACAGTAGGCTGATAGGATATTTGGAGAGAGAAGAGGGGGGTGACACGCAATAGATTCCATTGGCATGGGGAGTCGAACCCACGGCACACTACCAGACTGGAGTACCAGCTGCAAAGACGCAAACGTGACAGATCTTCAAGCCCCAAAACCTGCCAGTTTGCACTGCACATCAGGCTTGTGGATCTGCCACTTTTGGATAAATTTTTCAACTCGTACTAGTATGATCATATAGGGCAGGGGGGAGGGGGCACATACTACGTTACAATATTGAGATACAAGGTTTCTGCCGGACAGCAGCAATATTGTGTAAAATCTAGTTCAGCCTGATCTATGGTCCATCCATGGTTGTCATGGTGATGGATGATGTTTTGGGAGGACGGTCAGTGACTCACTGGTCCGGACAGGAAATGAGCTGCTCTGCTTTCATCCTGCTCTGCCTCCTCTAGGGAGATGCATTACCCAGGGATCATCCCTCGTTATACTTACATTACACTGTGTGTGTGTGTGTGTGTGTGTGTGTGTGTGTGTGTGTGTGTGTGTGTGTGTGTGTGTGTGTGTGTGTGTGTGTGTGTGTGTGTGTGTGTGTGTGTGTGTGTGTGTGTGTGTGTGTGTGTGTGTGTGTGTGTGTGTGTGTGTGTGTTTTCCAGTCTGACTTGGAGCAGTATAAGAAGGTTCTGCTGGATGCTGGATGTGACCTCTCACCTCTTAACTACGTCAAACAGTGGAAGTAAGTAAGACCAGTGATTATCAGACGATCTTGGGAACCCATCAGCAAATAAAGGAGAAACAGCTCCTTTTCCTTTAAATTTGTTGATGCGATTCAACAGTCTGTCTCGAGAGACTACTAGTCAGATAAGGAGCATCATGAGTCAGGTTTACATCTAATTTTTTTGCTTTTACTATGTAGCTTCATGAATGTCATCGAAGCAACTTTGTTTTTGTTTTTATTTTTCATTAATGCATCCTTAAGCAACATAAGTCACAAAATAAGAAGATCACAAACGAACAATGTTGACAAACCGTTGAATGATTCATGTGTTTTTCCAGAGCGTTTACCAAGATGGCCACCGCTCCAGCCAACGCCTACGGGACCGGTGGAGTCAAAACCATGGGGTAAGACGGGGTAGTTCTCAAACAAAGATACAAATTCAAAACATTTGCATGAAAAATGTATATTTAGATGATACATTTTCATGATGGAAGAAAAAGATCTACATGTTCATGCAGATGTACAAGCACATAGCACATCACTTTCGGAATTTTGCAGAATAAAATATCACATGTCACATGAATGTGAAATTAACTAATTTATTGGGGAACCCTGTTCTAATAAACAGCAGCCTGAAGTACATGAATTAAACACAGGTGTCTTGTCTTCTTCCAGTCTGTTTTCTAGAGTGATGAGTTCTGGCTCCCAGTTTGTGATGGAGGGAGTGAAGAACCTGGTGCTCAAACAGCTTGTGAGTGATACTCATCTGAATTATTAAACAATTATTAATGCAAATAGCAAGGATAAATGGAAATATATTTGTTGTCCGGCAAGTGTCACTGACAACAAGTGCCACTTGTACAGTGCTGTACTGTACAGTACTGTATAGTACTGTGGAATAGACATGCTGGGGTTCAAGTGGTTAATGATTATTAAATCACTGTGACTGCGTCACGCTCCATTGAAAGCCCGTCCCGGCTGGCTGCGGCCTGCGGGAGGTTAAATCAAGCATCTCTAATGTGTGGAGGAGGAATAACAGTTCCTGGAATGTCACGGTGAGGTGAGCACCCAGAGAGAGAAGATCTAGGACCAGGACTTTAAAGACAATTTAAAGTTTGAAAAAAGTCTCCCAGAATTCGTTTATAATTATTTGAGAATTGACATGGCTGTTTCTCTGATGTGCACACACAAACACACGCATGCCCGCGCGCACGCACGCACACATACGCTCAAGCCTACATATACTGTACACACACAAGTCATGGTGACATGGTATGTCATGGCTGGTTCAGAGACAGAATCCTGTGTCTATGAACCAACATGTGGTGATCGTGCTGGGAGCCTGTCAGCACCTCTGTTACTGGGTACAGGTCAGCAAGCCAGCCGGCTACTGGATGTTAAGGCATGTCAATAAGACAGTTTATAGTTCTTAGTGAAAACAACTCAACTCCGCCTGGCGGCTACCCCCAAGCAAGTATTAAAATTAAAAAGTAAATGACTTAAAACTGATTCCTGATCTGTTCTAATTCATGGCACTGGTTTGTTTTTCCAGAACCTCCCAGTCACACGAATCCTGGACAACCTGATGGAGATGAAGTCAAATCCTGTAAGTGAATGTGTGTGACAATGACACACAAGCAGCTGACATCCTTACACACACACTTGCATGTCAGCAGATGTTCTGTCTCTAATTCATACTGTATAATGTAGAGTATTCTCTGAGCAATTCTTGGTAATCACACACTAGGCATGTCACGATATCCGGTTTTACCGGTATTACCGGTAGGGGGCGCCAAAACCGGTACTTTGCTTGCCCACCGAATATACCGAAAAAAAAAAAAAAAAAAAAAAAAAAACTTTTTATTTTATTTTTTTTTTATTATTATTATTATTTTTTGCGTCCATTCATTCAATATTGTACGTAATTGTAAGTATGGTAATATTGTTGTCGATGTTTATACTACAAAATATATGCGCCAGAGTTGCCTACAAAATTGTCTCCTTCGCTGCAAACTTGATGTGCACTGCTCAGTAGTACTCCACCAGGGTCGGATATAGTCATGTGTATGGAGGGGGGGCAATGGCCTGACTGCCCCACCAAACATGCTGGAATGCAATGGGCTGCCCCTCCCCCCCAATTGGGAAACGTTATATCCGGGACTGTTAGCTTCACACGGAGCAGCATAATCGCTCGATTCGCTCCTAAACTTTTTCGTGTCAAGGAATACTTCCACCATGCCTACTACACGCATACAAGGACCACGTAATCAAACCTTCACAAATCTGTAAGCTGTTTATGGACAACAGGCGCAACAACGTGAGTAGCATGCTAGCGTGTTGTGTTGTGTTGTGTTTTTAGCTTGGAGAGCTAAGAGCTGTCCCTGTTGCAAACTGTTGCAAGGACGAGCAAAGAGTTTTAGAGGGGGGATGGGCGACCATGGCCATAGCCAGTCTTATATACTGAGTAAATGGGCACAGGGCAGGGGCTGAAGACTCCTTTGTCTTTGTATGTGCGCACGGTCTGCTGGCTTCGTATCAGAGCCTGTAGTGTCAGATTTTACGACATTGAGGAGGCACAAACTGAGCGCTCGAGCTGCTGTTCATAAAGCCTGAATAGAGTTGCAAATGCATCGCTTTCAACGAGGGCGTCGCAAATAAGAGCTGTTTAGGCATATGTGCAACAAGTCAACTGTTTTAAAGTATTGTACAGTAAGTAAACGATCTAAAATAAAGGGGCTTGAGATAATTCAAAATAGGTTGCTGCCAATGCATTTATATGTAGAAGAGCCGCCATTGGACTGGCCCCATGAAGTAAATGGAGTTGGCGTAACTTTGTCTATTCTCTTAGGCTCCGTGTAGGATGCATATAGCCGATTGCATCTGCAACGCGTGGATCAAAACTACGAATGGCCGTTATGGCTTACTATGAAAACGGGGGACGTGGGGGGCGCGGTTTTACCGGTAAAACCGGTATCAAAAGCTGTCGGTTTTTCGGTGATAGGACTCTGACACCGTGACATGCCTATCACACACACACACACACACACACACACACACACACACACACACACACACACACACACACACACACACATACTGTTGCAGGCTAGTCAGTATTTAGAGTTCTGTGTTTTTCTCTCTTCTCAGCTTCTGGAGTTTCAGACACACAAAGACACTTTTGTACTTTTGTACTAGAGGCAGAGAGTGAGAAGACGAGTGGGAGAGTGAGAGAGAAAATGAGAAAGTGGTGTTGGAGTGATAGAGGGAGAAACACATTTTATAGGGAGCCGAACTCTGACACCACTGCCATTGAAAAATCTTCGATCGCCTTGTAGAAGAAGTGTGTTCCAAAAATAAACAAATGAGCCTGGCGATATTGCTGATATGAATGTGAAGCATCAGTACTAATATCCAAACAGTTGTTACCAAATGTCATTCAGTATCATTATGAAGAAGAGATTTCCCTATCCGATTTGTTTATTTTTGGAACTTCTTATGAGGCGATTTCTAGAAGAAAAACAAAACGTTCGTAATCCAGGGGTCGTGGTAGTGACGTCAGCGAATGAGGAGAGAGAAACTCAAAAACAACTGAGAGTAAAGCGCAATATATACTAGAGGGAGACAGAGGACGGACTTTACTGTCCGTCCTCTGTCTCCCTCTAGTATATATTGCGCTTTACTCTCAGTTGTTTTTGTTATTTAACAAGAGAAGAACATTCTCCTTGTATCAGATAATGGTCATATTACGTGTGTGTGCATGCGTGCGTGGGTGAGTGTGTGCACGTGCGTGTGTGTGTGTGTGTGTGTGTTTTCTGGCATCAGAGTGAGTATATCAGTCAGTCTGGTGAGAGAGAAACAACTCAGCATTCTCTCTCTGTCTCACCCCCGTTGAGCTAACTGTTCTCTGTCAGCTGTGTCTGATGATGATGTGATGAATGGCCTGATAGCAGATTACAGGAGATAAGTCGCCAGGAGGTGGATGTGCAGATGGAAGACAGAGCCTGCTGAATAAACATTGATTCATGTGTACATCGGTACATTCCTATCGTGCTACTGTAGTTAACATATTCCTCTATTAAAATATCAATTTTCGCTGGCCGATTTCAAAGCCGTCTAAAGTCCGTCCAGAGTGAATTTGGACGCGTCTTTGACCCAACAACAACATCATCAGCTGAAATACCATCATACTTCATGTCATCAGTGTTCATTTAAACATTACCCAGGTCAAACTAAAGTTGTCAGTGGCCTGGGAATTAATGTGTGTGTGTGTGTGTGTGTGTGCGTGTGCGTGTGCGTGTGTGCGTGCGCGTGCGTGCGTGTTTTAAAGGAGACAGATGACTATCGCTACTTTGACCCCAAGATGCTGAGAGGCAGTGAGAGGTAACACACATGCACACCATTCATCATACATGATTGAATAATAGTTCTATTTCATCCTTCCATGACCGCCAGAGGCGGTGCTTAAAGCACTGAATAGTCCGTCGCGCATGCGCAGTCGAGTACTATACCAACAACGTCACATTGTGACCCCATGATGACCCGGAGGAGTCTATATCTTCCGGAGGTCAGCATGGGCTCAGTCTCTTTTTCGTTCTCGCTATGCGTGTATGTTGTGTTTGCATCAACCTGCTATGTATTGCTATATGCAATACAATCTGCAGTCTATGATGCCTACCTTAGAGTTGCTGGTAGTTCCGTGGCCGTTTCGGTCGGAGCAGCGGTTGTCCGCCCTCCAGGAACTGCATCTAAGGATTTATCTCCTCTATGAGTGGATTTGTTTGGGATTTACGTGGACGCCGGTCCACCTTCTTTCACCGGTTGATATGGGGGTTATCAACACCCTTCCTGGATGAAAGGTACGTTACTGTATAGTGCGGTGCAATCCGCACTGGACCAACGTTCGGATTATATCAACTTGTATCACGGAGTAACCTCTCGCTGGTAAAGGCTGCGTTAGCGTAGCCTCCCTGCTCAGCCTGCAGGGTTGCCCCGCTGTGTACGGTGCTGCTGCTGATTAATAATAAGCTATTATAAGCGACCGTGTTGTCGAAGGATACGAATATGGTCACGTTGCCTTCGTTTGATAAATAGGCTGATTTACAAGCTCTGGTGATGGTAGCGTACTAGCGTTAGCGCTCCCCCCCTCCAGCATAGCATGTAATTCACTAGCCTTGAAACATGCCTGCCATTATTGTGACGTGAAGTACGAGCGTCATGCGGTGCATGGCTAGTAATTCTCGTGTTATAATTTAAGTTGGTTATTGTTGACTAACGTTTCTCTGTTCGGGTATGTCTTTCTGTTTAAAGCCATATGCGACTTGTACTGCACGAACGCATTGGCAGCGTTCAAGTCATGTTTGGCGTGCCTTGGTGTTGTTGCTGCCGGGCTGATAGAGTGTAGAGTTATGCTAACTCCGTTCACTTCATGAGACCAGCCCAATGGCGGGCTAGCCCTCGTTGGAAACAATGTATGCCCGACTCCAGCTTGTCCCTGTTCAAGCTGTACGAACAGCGTTTGAGCCTGCATGGACACTAGCGCTTGAACGCTCAGTTTTCTGACCCCTCATTGTCGCAGCTTTTCTGCTTGGTATTGTGGTGATGGCGTCCTCTTGGAGAGGAGCTGTTGTTGATGTCACCGACGCGTTCATGAACAGACCAACGCTATTTGGGTGCATAGTTTGTCTGGTTATAACCCAGGCGGATTCTCAGCGTGGGGCTTTCATTTGACACTGATGCCAGTGGTTAAAGCCCGAAGCGGTTATTGCCGCGTTTTTTGTGGTAGCCTTATTGGCCCATTTCCGTAGGCTGGCGCCGCTGCCAGCGTAGCCTATGGCTGCTACAAGCTCTAAACTAAACCGTGAGCGTTGGCGAACAACTATTTATATAGGCTATAGCATATAGCATATGGCTGTATTCCAGCATTGGGTCATTAACTGATACTACCTGTAAGATAACTCGGGCGTTTTGTTAATTATATATTATATCCTTAATATATAATATTATTGAATATAATATATTATATAATTATTATATATTGTATTATTGCAGCACTTGTGTGTGGCACGCTCACTTGTTGTGATATAAGGCCGTAGAGGTGCAGCCTCTTGCCTCTTGTTGATGGTACTACTAGTACAAAGTACTAGTTGCTGGTCAAGGCATTTCTTGACAGCTATTTGACAGCTATTTGTGTATACAGTATATAGCTTGTGTTGTTTTGTTATTGGCCCCTGTGTTTTGATATAGGCTGCGTACGCGCTTCCTTCCTACAGCACATGGCCTGGCCTCTGGCCTCTTGTTGATGGTACGACTAGTACAAGGTACTAGATTCTAGCTAAACCATTTAACAGCTGTTTGTGTATACATGGCTTGTGTTGTTTTTGTTATTGGCCCCTGCTGATATAGGCTGCGTACGCGCTTCCTTCCTTCAGCACGTGGCCTGGCCTCTGGCCTCTCGTTGATGTTACGTCCAGTACGAAGTACTAGTTCCTAGTTAAGTAATTTCACAGCTATTGTGTACACATAGCCTGTGTTGTTTTTGTCGTTGGCCCCTGCTGATACAGGCTGCGTACGCGCTTCCTTCCTTCAGCACATGGCCCAGCCTCTGGCTTCTGGTGGATGTTACTACTACACTGTGGTACTAGTTTCTAGTTTAAGCATTTCCTAACAGCTATTTGTGTATAGCTTGTGCTGTGTTACTGGCCCCTGCTGACACAGGCTGCGTACGCGCTCCCTTCCTTCAGCACATGGCCCCTGGCGGTGGAGATATCAGTAGCTGCCGCTTAATGCTTGTGTTATGTGTCACCCCTTTAGCTGGTGTAGGTAGCATTAGTGCTCCTTCACCCCGGCATGAGTGTGTGGTGGTTTGTGCTTGGCTAGTGTATATAATGGTGCACTTGTAATCAGGATATATCTCAGAGTGCTTCATTGTACGTTTGCAGGAGAAGCATGACAACTGCTCCGTGGATGGCAGCATTTGAGCCTTGTACTAGACTACTTTATTATGAGTATACCTCTCCTGCTGGTGGCATAGGCCGCATATGCGCCCCTCCCACCACCATGACAGGTTGGACGGTCCAGCTAACAGCTGCATTCAATCTGACAGTGGCGTTCGCGCTCTGGTAGGGAACACCGGCTGGAACAGCTGCCTGGACTCTGAATACGATGCCTATGCTGGTACAGGCTGCGTGCGCGCTTCCTCCCTTCAGCGTATGGCCAATACAGACTAGCACCCAGTAGCGTCCGCGCCCTGGGCTAGTTGGGACTGGGGCGCATTGGTTGGTACTGGTGCCGGCGCAATGGAAGTTCCCACCGTGGCACCTCATGTGTGAGGCTCCCCTTCAGCAGTGAGCCACCCTCTGTCCTGCCCTGTGTCCCAGGCGGAAAGGCTCGTACTGCGGTCCACAGCATATCAGTGATCTGTGGAACTGACTCACATGTGGTCTGTTTTTTACGGACCACTCACTGCCTGGGATGACATGGATAATGCATTGCAGAGGGTACACAAGTCTCTTCCCCTACAATACCGCGGTGGTCTCGGTCGATGTGCTCTCCCTGACAGCCCAGCCGTGCACTTTTATCGCTGCGTAAGATGCAGAAGGCGGTGCCCTCCCTAGTGTCGGGGCCGGCCCTGTGATCTAATTTCTGGCTGAGGTGGCTCCATGCACACCTTCATGCAGATGGACATGGAACATGGGTGCTAGCTATACTGCAGCAGGCACAACCAGCTCCGCTACAGGCCCTGTCGGTTGCATACTATACCCCGACTTCCTGGCTGTTCCTGTTTCTCATGCCTGTACCTGAGGTAGCTACAGGCCTGCTGGGCGGATGATTATGTTATACATTTGGTGGTGTGGTGTAAGCACTTCGTGAAGTGACAATTTGTGGATGTCTTCTGCAGCACCAGAGGCTGCATAAGTGGCATGGCACCACTGTACCACCACTTACTTCACATGGGTGTGACTTCCTCGCCCATGTCTCACTGTTGGTCGGACCCGGGCACCCATGCTCTACCTGGGAAGTGTCTTGGGGCAACTTCTTGCAGTTTGGTCCTGGTGGTCCTGGTGTTGGAGCACTATTTGCTCTTCGCATTTTGTGGCATGGGAGACCGTTCTGGCGTGGCCCATAGCTCCTTGTCACACCTTATGCTTGCCCCCTCAATTTACTCGAGGCAATGCTTAATCAATCACCAAACGCGAATGCTGACTCAATCTCCTTTGGTGTGTCACTGGCCTTGTGTCCTCCGGGCTCAGATGGCGGATGTGCATTGTTCCTGGCCCATCGCTGAGGCTGGCTTTCAGTCCTGCTTGACTGTGACATTTTGGGGAGCTCTCTGTAGTCTCCTTGTGGAGCCGGCGGCAGTGTGTTGTCCAGTTGTGCATTACTCACTTGGACAAATCATTTGACTGGGGCGGACGTGCCTTCAGCTTGGAAGTTTATGGCACACTGCATGTCCTCTAGGCCAGCTGTGCTTCAACAGCTAGAGGGGACCTTTTGCCTGTCCCCTGGACCACGTACTACGGCCGACACGCGCCGTTGATGGCGTGTTCCTTGGCATCCCACGTTGACACCGTTGTCTGGTGGTGTATGCGGCGCTTTTGTCGTGGCACATATCTGACCTGGCGGCACATTATTGCTGTGTCATGCAAAACGTCGACGTGTGTTCTGTACACCGTTGGGTGAAACCGTGTCTGCCGGGCACCTGCGGGTGTCTTGTTGACCCCCTGACTTGACTAGGCCCCGCCTGCTCGGCTTATGGTCAAGTTCTCTACGGGGAGTGCAGGTTACATGGCAGGCTCTCCCCTTACGCGGGTCTTAGGCAGGGCCGAGGGTGACCTCTTCGCCTTGGTCGCTG
Source organism: Benthosema pterotum (assembly GCA_039105355.1). Taxonomy (NCBI): domain Eukaryota; kingdom Metazoa; phylum Chordata; class Actinopteri; order Myctophiformes; family Myctophidae; genus Benthosema; species Benthosema pterotum. Next base: position 30,005,556 of record CM076980.1, on the reverse strand, counting down.
TCTCACTGGCCTCTGGTTCTCCCTATTGGACAACCAGCCCTGCGGACCAGGATGAAGTGGTCCGGTGGTTTCTCCCTGCCTGGGTAACCACAATTGGCTGTTGGCGCACCAGCCTTTGTGCTGCATAGCCGATGTGAATGGAGTACTTTGCATCGTGCCTGCTGCACGTTGTCGTGAGTTGGCCACCGCCCACGGGGTTTTTTCCTTTTGAATGTGCACTGGTCAGGGGCACTGCATGTGCCTTTGTACTACTACTCTGATGTACATGTTGCTTCAGGGCGTCCATTCGGAGCATCACACGATATTGTTGTGGCCTCCACTGGGTGGGGCGCACTTGTTCTTTTCCCTGCTGCACGGAGTGAGTCGCAGGATGTTGCAGAGAGCCCAACCCATGTCACCCTGGCTACAGGGTACCATGTTGCCCATTGGTCTTTGCTGAAATGGCTGATGCACTCTAATTCCAGCCTGTCTACGTCAGTGTCTGGGTAGAGGCCTGGTGCACTGCTTTATGGCAGTTTTTTGGGTCTTCCGTGGTCCCTCGGGGGCGGGGGATGACCTCCTGCTCTGAAAGCATGAGTGGTGGCATTATCATGTCGATCATTGCTCACACGGTCATGGTGGGGAACCGCTTCCGTGTCCCCCTTACTGCTGGGGGCTCTGAGGTTGCGTCCTCCAAGGCCCGGTACCTCCCCTCCAGTTCGTTCCTGGTGCGGGATCGTCTTTGTGGTCCTCCCTTCAAGGCCTTGGCACAGGTTGTGTTTGGACTGTCATGGCAAAGGTGTTGCTCCTGGCTGCTGATTTAGCAGAGTGTGGATGAGCTACACGCCCTCCTCCAATCCTGAGGAAGGGTTTTGGTCCTGGGGGTCGTTTGACGTTGTCCGTTCAAGTGACCGGACGATAGTTTCAGCCTTGAGGTTCTTTGTCGATGCCTCGCGTCTGTGGCAGAGCTCTGGCGGCTTGAGTGTTTCTTTGGTCAAGCAGTGTTCCTCCTGAAGGTGCTCTTACGCCTCACCTGGCCTGTGAGGCTAGGACAGTATCGCCCTCCAGTGGGAGAGGGGTTTGGCGAGCAGGTACTGGCAGGCCCAGTGCAGGCCCTGAGACCCTCTTGTTAGACATGCCGCATGCCTTCGGCAGTCGGGATGGTTGTTTCATGGCAATGATGGCCCTTGCCGTTGTGCTCCCTCCGGACGGCGCCTGCCCCACAACCTTGTTAATGGGGCAAGTGGTTGTACCCTGCCATCTGGTGTAGGGTGCCCCTCTTACCGGACACATCCCCACGTCATGGGATGCCTTGTTGTGTGTACCTCCGGACTACGTCTGTGCCGACTATGTCTTCGGGTTTCACTGGCCTGGATTAGCCACTCCCCATCCGTTTGTGGCTTTCTTGTCTGAATCCTCTGATTCTCCCTAGTGTTTGTAATCAGGATTCCTCGTGACTTTGCTGGTATAAGTCATTCAGTGCTTTAAGCACCGCCTCTGGCGGTCATGGAAGGATGAAATAGAACGAAAGTTACGTATGTAACTACGGTTCTATGAATCCTGGAATGACCGCCAGAGCGCTCGGTCACTCAGAATCCTCGTGGTTTCGCGAGAACGTTCTGTAGAGACTGAGCCCATGCTGACCTCCGGAAGATATAGACTCCTCCGGGTCATCATGGGGTCACAATGTGACGTTGTTGGTATAGTACTCGACTGCGCATGCGCGACGGACTATTCAGTGCTTTAAGCACCGCCTCTGGCGGTCATTCCAGGATTCATAGAACCGTAGTTACATACGTAATTTAATAATAGTTTCAACTTCCCATTGATTTCACTATTTGAATATCTGGATCTCCACATCCAGTTCAGATCTGATTCACATGCAATGGCACCCAGTAATAAAAAACATATGCACAATGAATATAAATATAATGGTTCGAAACTGTAGCTGATAAATAGACATCCAGGAAAGCACATTGAAAACCTTTCCAATAATATAGACATCCATTTAGTTTTATTTTGATACAGTTCTAGTAAGCGTTGTCCATTACTAGATGGATGGCTTTATTTTCTCAAGTGCTGACGTCAGTTGTGCTACGCACTGTTTGTGAGGGATGCACCAATCAGGTTTTTTTGGGGGACGATCCCAATCTCCATTTCTCTCATGACCAGGCCAATATCGATCTCGATATTGGTGTGCATCTCTACTGTTTGTTAAGGCCTATTCATAGTCCAGTTTTTGGTGAGGAGGTGACCGCTGAAATGGTGGTTAGTAAAAACAGAGAATGTGTTCGCGTGTGCCCTTGCACTGTGAGATGCTGAGTCATGTTGACGCTCAACTAACTGTGGAATGTGACGGATCATAATCGCTGTCTTTTCCCTCTTTGTCTTTCACCCTCCTCATCCCCTTCATCCCCTCTTACTCTACGCTCTCCTCTTATCTCTCGTTTCAGCTCCATCCCCAGGAATAAGAATCCATTTCAGGAGGTGAGATGGGTCATTTTTCTTTTAACATGCAGTGTCACATACAGCGTGTCACATTATGGTAACTTCTGTGTTTTGTATGTTCATCTGTCTGTCCAGGCAATAGTGTTCGTTGTCGGAGGAGGAAACTACATAGAGTACCAAAACCTGGTTGACTATACTAAGGTACACACACACACACACACACACACACACACACACACACACACACACACACACACACACACACACACACACACACACACACACACACACACACACACACACACACACACCAGGACATGAGAACTACAAGGCATACTGTATATTTAAATCTCTCACTTGATGTCTGTCTTGCGCTCTCTTTCTGGCTGTCTCTTTGGATCTCTGTTTCTCTGTGTCTCCAGTCTAAACCGGGTAAGAAGGTTCTGTACGGCTGCAGTGAACTGTTCAATGCAGCTCAGTTCATCAAACAGGTAAGAATGCACGACACATGTGCTCAGACACACACACACACACACACACACACACACACACACACACACACACACACACACACACACACACACACAGGTCAAAAGTTAAAGTTAACCTAAACAGTGGTCTGTACGTAATAAACAGATGAATGCATGTAGCATTTGTTCACTCTCTGAGTTAGAAGTGGAAACATTTACACAGGATTTTACTGTGAGAACCCATTTGCCAGAAGAGAACTGCTATAGTCTGCCATGGATTTTAGAACAGCCAAGAGATGCAGTGACATGCATCTTCCAACATGAATATCATAGACATAATAACCAACTTAAAACTATTTTAGTGGCAATTTCACTAGCAAGAGTCATTTCTACAAGAAAGAAGTCCCTGTGGCTCTGCTCGTAAAAACAAGGAAACTGCTGTGCAAATGCATGGGCGGTACCGAACCATTGGCATCACTGTATCTGCCATGTTTTAAGCCTTTTAAAATGAAGTGTTTTCTTGAAAATGGAAATCATGAATGATAACGTGTCAATGGAACCATATGGTGACTTGGTAAACAGGACACTGGTGCGGTGATGCTGATACATGCCGTCCATGTGCGTGTCTATCAAATACGGGGACTCGGCCAGTTCCAAATCGAGGACTGGAACTAAGCACTCTAGAAGTTTAAATAACAACTCACTCAATTCATCAAATCAACAAAAAAAGTATGCGCTAGTCGGGCATCTGCTCTTAATAAGTTAGGTTGGGTAAATTAAATACAGAGGACGAATTTTAGGTATGTGCAAATGTGCTTTTCAAAATAACCAACAACAACATCTCCATGGTCCCCACAGACCTTATAGCGGATGTTGAGCGGATGTCCTCTTATTTCATGTCCATGTGGACCTCTCATGCGTGTGACCTCCTTGTCTATAAACTCCAGATCGGTAAACTTTGAGTTACATGTACCTCGATTATATGAAAGGCACCTCAGGGTTCCCACACATCCTGGAAAAATCTGGGATTTATTTATGAAGTTTTTGGAAAAATGGTGGCAAACTAGAAAAGTCTCGGAAAATTACTAGTTGTCCTTTTTTGTTTTGCAGGCTATGAAAGAATGCTGTTATTGTTTTTACAGATTTTGAACACTTTCAGATCATTTGTCATACATTGAAAGTACCGGTACTTTTGTCAGTGGCAAAAGATCTGTGTTGTCTCACACCTAAACATGGAAAGGTTTTTAACCTTTTATCACATTTCTGAATCGTCCTCCAAACACATCTGGTAAATTGTTAGTCCATTTTTAATCCCTTTCCAGATGGCATCCATTAATACTCACTTTATACTTAATCATCACTCTAAAATATCTATCTCAAAACATTATAGATAAGAAATATGCCACATAGAAGTAAACTGCCTGTCTTGTAAACAAAACCACCATGCATGCAGCATAGCTGCAGACCTCATCGCTTGAAGGGATTTCTTTTGTTAAAATAAGTGTTAAAATGCTTAAATATTGGGATTGAAATCACTCCTATAGTGTTCAATAGCAAGGGAGTGTACATATCTCTCCAGCTCATTAACAGAAAATTAATTTTCAGATTTTTTCAGGAGAGAGAACGCATTTTTGTGTGCATAAATTCCTGTTATCACTTGGTTTGTTGCCAGATTTGCAAGAGAAGCAAGTTGATAGTTATATGAAATCAAGCACAAATGAAAATAGCTGATCTACAAGCTCACAGTAACACATTGTGAGGTAAATTGAAATATTTGGAATACTTGTTTGAATGTTTGAATAAATATCCGTGCCTGTGGACAATTACATTACAATTACATGAATCTGAGGTTCCTGGATGTGATGAACTGTGGGAACCACTGGTTTAAACAACATATGGAAGCAAGGCCAAATAAGTTCTACATGTACACTAGAAACAAGCTCCCCAAAAAAACAGCTATTTGCAAGTGACTTTACAGAAAAAACGAGTCAAGTGTTGCCTATAATATGCAGACATTGCAACACTGCCTGAATGGAAGGCAAGCTCACGCACACAAGGAGCCCCAGTACCTTGGCGGGGAAAAGATGTACAATGAGCCCTCTCTTGTTCATTCAAGAGATGTGGAAGGGAGATCGCTCTGCTATTGAACACTTGAACTAGAACAATGGGAACTTGTTTTAGAATTTAAACTATTTGACAAACCTTTTTTTGACCAAGAAAAATCACTTACTACCTTTCTTTTTTATAAACTATTTCTTTGATTTGCATCATGTGCCTACTACTGCACATTCCAATATACCCCGTCACAAATGTCTCTCTGTATTAGATTTTCTTCGCATAAAGAGCATTAGATCATTGAGCAAGGCAGAGCCAGAGAGATGCCTTTGGTGAGGGGTAGAGATTTCCAGTCTTGGAGAAGAATCCACCTGCATGCCAACGAGTTGGCAATATGCAATGTTATCCTTTCTTGACTATTAAAACCCTAACGTGAGAGTAGTTTTATGTCTAGTAAATTGTGATACGGATGTAACTCAAAGATATTGGACCAGTAACTGCTCGGTTGCAGGCAGGTGCACTACACGTGAGTAATGACTGTAGAGGCACCTGTCGGGTATCACTAACATCTAATAAAGACTTCTTGGAATGTCTTGCCTTTAAAAAAAAGTCTCACCAAGCCCAAGTTATCCACATAATGAGATGGTATTCACTGTGCTTGAGCAGCTCAGTGACCTTGTGGTTAAAGCAACAAAGACTTTGAGTTTCTTGAAAAGTACTATACAGATTGTATATATTATTTATTCACTATTATTATACTATTCACTCTGCATACAACATATAAACCACTTAAATGGGGTATATTAAATCTCACATTGTGAATTTGTGAGATAAGCCCTGTATACTTTATATGCTTGCTTTGCTATATTAGTTGTCATACGGTTAATAGTGGAATACCATACGTGCATGTATTAATTGCCCACGGCCCCCTAGCAGTCTTTAGTCTCTTAATAGCTGTTCTGCAAGCTTGTCCACATTTTAATGTCATTCCCAAACTACGTACGGAGGTTTGAGAGTAGTTAATACTGACTTTTGCCAAAGGGAGAAGCTTGCATCCTGTCTGGCTGGAACGAATGCACTGCTTATGGCAGATAGGACTGTGGACTGACGAGTTATTCATTTATAATGTGCTCTTTACCGGGAAATAACAAACTGTTTTCCTGAGTAAACTGCAGATGAAACAGAAAGTCCAGTAAGTAATGCTGAGAGTGGTGATGTGATGCAGGCCTCTGGACTTTGTTTGGCACCAGACTGGTTCTGGAGATTTCCTCATTCTGAATTAAGTAATTCTTTGTTTATCCTCCCTGTTTAACTGGCCAGATATAATTAATAGCCTCCTCTCAGCTCAGGTTATTTATAGCGCCACCTTCTCAACCATCCAAAACATACTATCACATATGAGCGCAAAATTAAATGTATAATAATGATGAGTGTGTGTCTTTGTGTGTGTGTTGCATAAAGTAGAGTGGGGAACCCGGGTGGGACAGCCTGTGGACAGACAGTCTGCAGGATGTGTCTGCACACCGTTTTAAGAAATGAGCAAGCGCCCAGAACTAAATCCTGACAGCAGGCTACAGAAACATGTCAGAGGAGAAACAAATGACAGGCGTTGCGTAGGAGGTGGAAAATGCACCGTGGCGTGTGTTCGGTGCACAATATTCCGTGTCGGACTGGTGTGGACAACAAAGTCTCGATCACCAATATAATTCCATCGATTGCGTTGTCCCCTTTTGCGTGTCTTCTCTCTTTAGTGGTGACCTCCAACTCATGAACCCATTTACCGGTAGACAATTCTACAAATGCTTTCTAACTCCTTACAGTTTAAAAAAAAATATATCTTTCTATGTCAGTCTTCCATTTTCTTGTCAAAGACCCCCAAAAGTATATATACTGTAATTGGCCACCAACCCCCCTAAGAAAATATGCTGTTCCAGGGACTGCCCCCAGAAGCAAATATGAGAGTTAAAAACATGCTGTCAAAGAAAAAAAAACACGATTTTTCAAAAATAGCAAATCTACAAACTCATTGCACTTGGCGCCATGATATGAGCTTGTAGAGCTGCTATTTGCGAAAAATCATGAAATCGTGTCATTTTAAGATTTCTTTGGCTATTCAAAAATAGCAGATACTGTATGTAATTACTCAGTGTGCAGTACTATGACCTTGTAGATCTGCTATTTTTTGTAAAAGTAGAACACAATCTTCTTAGGGTCCCTGGAATCAGATGTTTTGAGCCGGGTGTCCATGGCCAAATACATATAATTATGGGGTTCCATAACACGAAAATGTTTGAACACCTATGCCTGTGGGTTACTGTACTTAACTACTTAACCCATTTAGACATGTGGCTTATTTTAAAAATTCCTTCAATTTTCTGAAAAACAAATATGTTGCTAAAACAACGCTGATGGATTTCTTGGATTTAAGGGGTAAAACTCTATATTACCCCCCAGTCCCCCATACCAGGACTCTATTCATTTTCATTCTCTGTTTTACTCCATTACACGGAAAGCTTTAGCTGAATATAGACGATCGGCAAGTTCACAACGTGTCGTTTAACTCTCTCTCCCTCTCCTCTGTTTCTCTCTGTCTCTCTCTGTCTCTCTGTCTCTCTCTCACTCTCTCTCTCTCTCTCTCTCTCTCTCTCTCTCTCTCTCTCTCTCCAGCTGTCACAGTTGGGCCAAAAGTGAAGGAAGAGCAAGAAAATATGTGCACTCTCGCTTTCTCCCACTCCTTTTATGTGTATCTTCTCTCTCTCTCTCTCTATCTCTCTCTCTCTCATCTCCGGTTAAAACTTCACACTCTATTCCATTGTATTTTATAATAATGTTTATCATTAACTGACTTAACATTGTTTTCTGTTAATTACCAATAAAGTTTAACAGTTTAACTGCCCTTTGACCTCTGTGATATCTGTTTTACCAACTTGCTAGATTTCCATACTTTACAGTACGATATGTTTAAGTAAAATAATAATAAATAAATCTGTTGAAAAATCTCTTCTCTGCAGCTAATAACATTTGCAGACAACAGAATGACTGATCAGGTCATGATTATAATTTATCTGATGAACTGGAATTTAACGAATGGGATGATTTGCAGGGCAAGCATGTTTTTAAATGACATATATATCAACCCAATAGTTCTTCAAAAAATACATTTTGCTAAAAGCAAATCAGCACAACTATTTGGCTGGCTACTGCAACTAAAAAAAAAACAAACACCATATACTCCATTCAATTAGCATTTGAATATCTTTAATATACTCAAAGGATACTGCGCCTTTAAGAACACTGGATTCACAGTGAATGTTGAGAACATATTGGACTGACTGTCAAATATTGATTTATCTCGATTGCATGGACCAGTATGTTATTATGAGATTCCATTGGCGTAGCGATACTGCGGTGACACAAAATTGCCCTAAAAACTCTGCTTTGATCTGAGTTAGCCAGAGGAGGTGTTACTCCTTTGTTAGGGAGATTAAAAGGGCCACGAACCACAAGTACAAACAGGCCCACTATGCACATTCCATGGAGGGTCATTATACTGTCATGCTAGTCCAAGCCAGGACCCCAACTAGTCAAAATAGTAGATCTACTGCTCAGAACGGGTTGCGATGTGACACACTTTGACACACTTTGCGTTTTGATCAAAATTATTTTGAAATAATGTATTTTTCAATGCGTGTGTGTGTGTGTGTGCGCGCGTGGGTGCGTGCATGCACGATTACCGTGACCCGTGCAAATGAGTCTGTGGCCCCAGAAGGTGTTCTAATCTGCTATGGTTTTAACCAGTAAATACTGATGGAAGTTTAGAGTTTTGTAGTACTTCTGAGGGACACAGACATTGAGATAGGAGTTCAGGATTCATTCATGCACTCTTATGACTATTAATTTACAGTGATCCTTCCCTGTTAAAGCTGAGCCATCCAATTAATGGAACGACATGGGAGGTGTACAGTATGTGTGTCTACTTACTTGTGTCTACATGAAAAGCAGTCATGCATTTTAGAGTTTGCAAAGCTTAAGTACCAACTGCTGATTCAAACGATGCCTTGCAAAAAATTAATAATAATAAATAAAAGATGTCTAAAAGGACCAATGATCCAGAATTGTTGATTTGCACAAAGCTGGAAAGTGTTAAAAGTTATCTTGAAGATCTTAGATATTCATCTGTCCACAATTTGACAAATTGTCCTTGCAGGGAGATGATTTAGTTCTGTGGCTACTCTCCCTAGATGTGTCCGTCCAGCCAAGATGACTCAAACCACAGGCAAACCACAGGATGAGGTAAAAAGCAAAATGAACTCATGATGAGTGACAGCTAAAAAACTGTTAAAAAAATAATTGGAAATGGTTAAGATCTGTGTTCATAGGTCTACCATGCAGAAAACAATAACAGGCATGGTGTCCGTCCGTGGCAGGACACTACAAAAAGGGGGTGGGCGTTGCTGGAGCTGCATGCCTGAAGTTGACACTCCACAACGCGGCTGGGAAAATGTTTTGTGGACTGCATGTGCCTAGCTGATCTTCAAGCTCACAAGGTGCCTTGGTTCTGTGACTCCATCCTATAATCGAGTATGAAATCAGGCTTGTTTGTAAAGCACTAATCTGAATTCCCAGACATTTTTTGCCACAATAGAAAGAGAAAAGCAAAGCACAAGCATGTACTGTGCAGTATATTGTGGGGTCATGATGTTATCCCTACTGTATTCCCCAGGTTCTACACTGTATGTCCCCCCTGCTATCTCTGTATCACTTGTGTTTGCATTTTATTTTTCAGTGTTTTGTGCCCCAATTGATTATTCTACAGCTTCCCCACAGATGCAAATGCTGAGTTTGAATCATGATAACTAATACGAGGTTGTTAGGTTTATTATGCTTAAGTTGTTGCATTGTATCTGTGTAGTTTGATGGACATCTCTCTCTCTATCTGTCGTCTGAGTGTGATGGGCTGCAGGTGTGCTTGGCTGATTGATTGAGTGGATCTGACAGTTCAGGGTGTTCCAGGAAGCTGATTGGTTCCAGCCCTCCATATGAAGGGGGGTGGGTCTCCAGTCCAAAGCCTTCTATTAGAGGGTTGGGTCACCTCTGTTCACTTTATCAGGCCAGACCAATGGTGGCTCTTCTACATAGACTACTGTTAATATCGTTGAATCGTGATAAAGCCCTGGAGTCTGTGAGCATTATATATACACAATATACAATATTGTGTATGTCTCGACTCAGAACACACAGATACCAGTGGGAAAGATCTACAGGCCTAATAGTGTTGAGGAGTATGGACCAGTCTGAATCTGCCAGTGTGGATGTGCTGGAGTCCCTCACTGGTAACTTGGCACCAGTCTGCTACATACTGTACACATTCTTTTGTTAATCCCCCACATGTTTATACTACAGCTTCCCACAAATGCATTAAAACTAATATTTGCTGTTTTTGAATTTGAATCTTGAGATGTAACAGTTTTGGCCATAACGTATCTCATATCATGTCTAAAGCCATCAGTACAGCCCCCAAGCTCTGCCTCTGTGTCTGCCTGTGAGACGTAGATGATGAAGACAGCCAGCATTACCAACAAGCTGGATGTCTTCCACTGACATTACCTCAGATCTGTCCTGAGGCTCTCGTGGAGAGATGCTCATCACCAATGAGGAGGTGTTGAGAAGGGCAGGGTTAGAACCACTGTCTGACATTGTCTCTGGAAGGAGAAGGAGAATGGATGGACATGTGCTGCGGCTGCCAAGAGAGAGACCGGGAA
>CM076980.1:29969842-29989842 GCA_039105355.1 Benthosema pterotum | reverse complement strand
TGTGTGCTGTATGCGTAGTATGTCCAGAAACAAACTGAAGGGACTGGAGATAAGTGTTCCGAACAGGGGCGGATGTAACATGTCCCATTTGGGGGGGCAAGAGAACATGTTGGAGGGGCAAGAGAAAATGGTATGGGGGCGGCTTCGCACCCATAACATTTTCGGTTACAGGACTTTTATTAGGCAAGTAAAGCATCAATAATAATAACATCAGTTTTATTAGTCAAGTACAGTAAAGCATCAATAATAACATCAGTTGTTGTTGAAGTTGCAACAGACACGCAGCATGCATAAACCTAAAACTCTGACTCAGAGAGTTTTCTGTTGTCAATGATGAAATGCTGTTGGTTTAGTGGTGACACAGCTGTAGTTAGTTGGTAGCAGTAGCAGTGTTTCAAATCATTTAAAATATAAGCACTTTAATTTGAAATATCTTGGGTTGTTTTGCAGGCCTCGTGTTTGGGGGGGGGGGGGGGGGGGGCAGACTGGGTATTTAGGGGGGCATTGCCCCCCCATGCCCATGCCTAGATCCGCCCCTGGTTCCGAACAGGACAGAGCCTCAGTGAGATGCTATCGAGTCCAGTCCCCTGGTGAGGCCCGAGACAAAGCCGTGTTTGTTCCATCAGCGAGCTCTGACACACATAGCTCAGGTGTCTGCTGTCCTCCACGGATGAGAACGTGTCAGGTGTCCTTCTCAAGGCATTATCAGGAGAGAGACTGTTTGCAGCGTTGGCTCTGAGTGGGCTGCAAGGTGATACAGTCGGAGAGGTTAGGACCGTGTGTATGTGTGTGTGCGTGCGTGCATGTAAACCATGCATACGTCAGATCTCTGTTCTCGTCTGAGAGATTTCCTTCTTTGGCCTTCGGAGAGTGGGGAACAAAATGACAAGATGTTTTCTGATACTATTCTGGATTGACTAGACGATCTTTTTTTTTAAGCCACTCCAAGAAGCCGACTAACGCATAATCATTACTGTGAACATAATTATGGCTTAATGGAACTTGAACGGGTCATTTGAAGGTTGCATGTTTGTGTGTGTGTGTGTGTGTTTGTAAGTTCTCTCAGTAGCATATTTCTCCTGGATGTAATTCGCTGTACATCTGGAAGTTAAGCCTTCTAATAACCTTTGATATTATGCATTAGATGTCCTTCATTTCCTAGAAAAACAACATTACTGGAGGTATTTCTGTGCAGGGCTACTGGCAGTGTGCACAAGGAATTTGGCATGATCGGTCCAGCAGTTTGCAAGATTAGCTCTGGAGTATTGGACGGACAAACTGACTGATGAACAGACCTACCCGCATATACAAATGTTTAAGTAGAATAATGTGATTATTATTAGCTAGGATCAATGCGTCAAACAGACTACAATAACCAGCACAATGTAGAGCAGGGCAGGGGTGCCCACACTTTTTAGACTTGAGAGATACTTTAGAAATGACCGGCTCAGCAAGATCTACACATCAAAAAATGATTGTTCCATGACTGAAAAATCCATTTCAAGGCCCCCTAGTAAGTTTGAGCTTTGAGATAGTTGGTGATGGTGGTATTAATGTTATAGTGTTTAAGAATAATGCATTTATAATGAAAAATAGAGGGGGAGAATTGGAAGATTTTCCTGTATATGCTATTACTGACGTTTGAAAACAGTATTTGAGGTTTAAGATGACAGTTTGTGAACTAAGAACTCCACAATTAGGAAAGAGAACTGGCTAAACGTTGGTCAAAATAACAATTATTGTCCATTTTCTAATTGTGTAGACTCTTGAAAATTACGTAATTCAGATTGTGTAAAATGAAACCAAATGGACCCATAAGGGTCCATTTGGTGTCATTTTAACACTCTCAAGAGTGACGAGACTTATGAAGAACTGACGAGACTTATGTTATCTGAACCAGAATAAAGAAAATGAAATTTCATAATCTGGATCATGTATTGTTAAGGTCCCTATCCATCTGGACCTGACCTCCAGGTTCTCTCATATTGCCTACCTCCAATCCAACAGGCGGCTAAAGTTTCTTGCACCTCTCACCCCATCCGCTGCTTCTTTCTTGCTCCTTTTGTCTAGACAACCAAACAATCTAGACAATCTTTGCAGTCCTGCACTGATGCCCCAAATCAGCCAAATAACATTAGGCTTTACACTCAGTCATTGGTGATGGTAATGTGTTGGTGGTTCCAAACTTCTGTTGGAAAGTCCAGATGTTTTACTCTTCATGATGTATCCTGGGACTGTTAAACCCTACACTGAGTATTGTCTCTGCACTTCGTCTCCTCCTTTCCTAGTACACCAAATATATTTGCCAAAAAGAGCTCACCTAAATGCATGTGTCGTGTTGTGACACATTGTGAGCTTGGATCACCTATTTTCGCCCCGGGGGTCACTGAATTAAACAAATCTTGGTTACGGTGCATTCTTTTTTTCTAAAGACACGGATGAATCCTGTGGAAACTGCAGGCAGTCCTTCTGTTTCCAAACATCTGGCTTTGTCAGCCTGTGCAGGATTCAAAAGGATGTAGAAGATGTGATGCGACAGTCGGTTGGTAGATGCTATGCTAAAAAGATAAATAAATAAATAAAATAACAATGCTCAATTCTTCAGATTGTGTGCATTTCCTGTCAGTGATCTGTTTCAAATCAGAACAAGCGCTCCCATTTCAACAAGGGAACGTCCAGGTGTGACTCTGGAGTAGGAAGTTCACTTCTGTTTTCTCCCAGGTGTTCTGTCAGAGGATACCGCAGATGTAACGCGAACAGGATGTTCAGATGTGATGACAGGATGGTTTTGATGGTGATAGCAGCGGGCTAATGTGGATTAGAACCGAGTGTGTGTGTGTGTGTGTGTGTGTGTGTGTGTGTGTGTGTGTGTGTGTGTGTGCGTGTGTGCGTGTGTTTGTGTGTGTGCGTGCGTGTGTGCGTGTGTGTGTGCGTGTGTGCACGTGCAGGGATAGCAGCTGAGTCGTATTCCACTCATTTTTAAATCTTTCCTTCCTCCTCCTTCCACCTCTTCCTCCTCCTCCTGTCATAGTATAGCAGTCACCTACGGGGGAGGGAGAGAAGCTGAGACTGCTGGGAAATCCTCTCGTGGCTTTCCGAAAATCTCGATGGTCCTCAATCGGGTGGTCATGACCCCCAAAAGCAGGCCGGGGAAAAGTTCTGCTTCGGTCACGGACAAAGAACAATTGAACACACAAAAACCTTGTCTTATTTCATGTCCTGTGTCCTTTCTCCATAATTGTGTTGGAGGGCAAAAGTATTTTTTTTAAGTCACTTCCTCTAATGTGGATTATGTGTTCTGAGAAAGTGCTCCCAGCTAAGAACAAAGGGAGATCACGACCTGTGTCTAGAACTAAAGAACTGCGGCTTATTTGTCCTCATGATGTCCTTGTCATGGTCCAACTGGCTGTCAGAACCCAGAACTTTAAGTTATGCAACCAGAGTAACCTGAAGGACACCGTTGTCCCTGTAACACATACAGCATGTCCTAGCTTAACTAGAGCCTATATGTTATCGCTCCAGCTCATAGTTAATTGAGCTTAAGTGCTCTAATTTAGATCCTGATTAGAAAGAAAAGCTATCGCTGCCCTGTTCGAGAGACTTTGTTTGTTTTGTTTTATCTTGTTTAGAACATATTTGGCAAAGAACCTTAACCTCTGATGGTTCCTTAACCCATTATAACAAGGATACAAGACGCTGCTCGTCCTACTTGCGCGTGCAAGTAAGTGTAGAGTGTGACGCATGTCCAAATATGGAGACAGACATTTCGGCCTGGCTTACATAGTAAGGGGCTCACACCTGGCGCAAACACCTGAGTCAGTTTAGATCTCTTGGCTATTCGATGATCATATAAGCATTTGTGCAAAACTTTGAATATCTACATTTTAAAGCATATATTTTACGGAAAACAAGCTTCTGGCCCGTGGTTCGTCCTTGAAACAAAATGTTTTAAGATAGGGCTCCTTGGCATGAAAACGCTTGAGAACCAGTGATTATAGCAAACAGTACCGGTATATATTTTCCAGGTTATGGTAACCATGCACTGCACTAGTATCCCAGCAAGCCAAATGTCGTCATGATTATGTTACGTCCTCCGGTGATGTTCAGGACTAGGCCAGATCACAGCCCATATAAGGATGCTTTTTACATAATTTCCATGATGTCTTCACCATTTGAACTAACACATTATTCTGGGCCACAGATCTGACTACTTTATGACCTAAGTTTATCTGTCCTCGATTACACTCTCTTTAGACGTCCGTCTTTGTAGGCAGAATTTATGTTGGTTGAAATCAAATTCTGGGTCAGATCTGACTAGTCTTGGTTTGATTTAATCTGGCTCCAGTTGAGATGTCACTAATTCATCCATGATGACAGCAACATTTACTGTCATGATGTCCAGTATAAGACTGGACATATCTTTAATATACAAGCATCTTTAGTCTGAGATTAGCTTGTCATATATTCTTTTCATTTAGTTTGGATATAACAATATAAATATAGATGAGGATTTTACAGTAGTAAAACTAGTGCTATTTTGAGAATGTCTACAACATGTAGAGTTTGTGTGTGTCTATCTGTGGGTGTATATATTCAGTTGCAAGCTGATGTGAATCAGGAGGAAATGAGAAATTGTTTTGTGCTATTATTGCATGCTTTAGTGAAGTACTGCTGATTTTTGGCTTTATCCTAAAGGTGAACTTTAAAGATTTTACCGTTTTGGAATGTACTGTACGAGTACTGTAATTGTCTTGTGATTACGTGTCACACAAACGTTCATTATTTTTCTTAATTTGGCTAGCACAAGAGAAAGAGCATATTTGCCTGCTTTTAAACATAAATCAGGCACATGTCAGCCAGACACACAGTTCTTAATGAGAGGCAGAGTGGGATTCTTGAGGGGGCCTGCAGGGCCCAGGCCCATGGGGCCTAAAGAAGATTAGGCATATTGAGACCCACAGGTTCAGAGCCTGACAAAAAAGGGCCCACCAAGGTCTCAGTCGAGTCAGTCGGAAGGGCCCCATGGATATACTGTATATTTTGCCCAGGCGCCCAATAGTCTCAATTGCCTCTGCTCACGAAAGGCAAAATATTTAGTTTTGCTGTCTTTTCTGAATGCCCCGGGAGCCTGGACCCTGGGGGGGCAGGCCTTGACACAGCAGGTACGGACTTGGGATCCGGCCCTGATCAGAGTCATTCAATAACTGTACTAATCTAGAAATGTACTTATGTAAACACCAGTATGATGTGGAGTCAAACATACAGTACAGTCAAATGTTCCATCTCTCTCTCTCTCTCTCTCTCTCTCTCTCTCTCTCTCTCTCTCTCTCTCTCTCTCTCTCTCTCTGTGGGAACCATGTCAAATGTGTGTCTGTTGGTATATTTGAACAAATCATCTTCGGTGCGTTTGCTAATGCTTGGCAGCCTGTTCTTTTTATGAAAATATACATCTTTGCACGCTGGTACAAGCGGGCTGACGAAGAGGAGATTGTCGTCCGGTTAAGAGCTGACATTTATGTGTTCTCCATGACGTCAATCTGGTTACCAAATGAGTACCAGTATGAGTTGTAATGTCAAGAAAAGTGCAAATTGACTTGACTTTTACAATAATGGCAGACATGTGTTTATGTTATGTGAATGGACTATTGTTTTGATACGTATGTGAGAATCTACAGTATATTGTCAGTGCTGAATCGTGCCCCGTCAAATGGGCACGATTATACTATACTAGGTGTGTAAGAACTGTGTAAGAATTGTGTGTAAGAACTGTGTGTGTGTGCGTGTGCACGCACGCACACACACGCGCGCGCACACACACACACACACACACACACACACACACACAGAGAGAGAGACTTGTCTCCTGTTTGAATTCAGTCAGAGATTCGGAGAGAGATTTACATCTGGTAAATGTCTTCATTATAAAGCCTGGCTACAAGTTACATAAAGGCAATCCCATGCGGAAAAAACTTTACTTGCGAACTCTTGAAAGTGGCACCTTTCATACAATCCTCATATACTGTATGAGAGTAAGAGAGTAATCTTAATATAAGATCCATAGTATTTTTGTAAAGTAATAATTTTGTTATTCATAAGAATTATATATGACATACCGGTACTAAACGCATATAAGATCCATAGTATTTTTCTGTAAAGTGACTTGTATGAAAGGTGCCACTTCCAAGAGTTTGCATATAAAGGTTTTTCCATATGGGATAACACAGTGTCATTCATCCATCAGACCTCAAGTCAAAACCTGACAATTTCATCTAACTTGTATTTTTCCTCCCTTTATGTACTGTATGCGTCACAAGTGAAACGCAACTGCGGTCCCCAGGTTAACTGATTCTTAAGTGAGGATAGGGCATAGTGGTCCCTGGTTCACAATCAGTTCCAAACCTTACACAAAATACACCAGTCCAGCCAGCGAATTATCTAGTCACCATACCACAGTATAATGGAAAATGGATGGTATTCTAGAGTTGAGGATCAGTGATACTTTAATTATCCATGACATTTGTTGTTAAATTATATCAAGCGGCACTGTTTGATGATCATCAATAATCATCAGACTGCATTTCCTCTGATCTTGACAGCTCATTTAACAAACAATTAACACATCGATATTGGTGAAATGTCCTGCTTCTGAACAATTCCATCCCCTGATAATTCATTTGAGTGAATGTCATCTTTACTTCTATGGGAGAAACAATGAAATCGGAACTTTTTGTTTGGAAAAGCAACGCTATCAACTAAGTCAGGGGCACTGGGGGAGATCATATCGCTGCACATTACTGTAGGTGTGTTTTGAAGCGACAGCGAGTAGCAAACCTCTTAAAGGTCCAACCAATTCTACACGGTCAATTGATTCTCAAAGTGGCGTCGCGCTGTGAGGTAGAGTCCTTCACGGGTCCATTTTCAAGGAACCGACTCGATTCATACCCGAACGTAATCGGAGCCGCTCCGCTTTGGACCCGCTGCTATAATTAACATGACGGCTCCGGACCGTTGAATGCCCGGGATGATTTAACCCGGCTCCGAGACGAGCCCGGTGCTATTATTGAAATGATTGCTCCGGACCGTTTAAAGCCCGAGGCGATGCAAACCGGCTCCGAGACTAGCCCGGTGCTGTTATTGAAATCATGGGTCCGAACCGTAAATGTCCGAGTACCCGAAATGTCCGAACGCTTTAATGAGTTCTACTAGTATATTCTGAATGGGTGACAGACGGACAGTCCCAAGTGACTTCGCTCCCGGACGTGTAGTCCCAGGTGGTTCAGACGATCGGTCCCACCCGATTATATTTCACGTATTATCATATACGTATTGATTGATGTATGTGATATGGATTCCCCTGAGTCTGAAATAAAGATTGAATTGAATACGATCGCTCCCACCCGATTATATTTCACGTATTATCCTATATATACACTGTCCCCTGACTATATTTCACGTATTCGTATCATTTATAGCATAATCTACAAGCATAAATGGTCGGGAGTTATAGAAATGGTCCGGAGTTTTCGTTAGCTGTCCCCTGATTATATTTCACGTATTCGTATCATTTATAGCATAATCTACATGCATAAATGGTCGGGAGTTATAGAAATGGTCCGGAGTTTTCGTTAGCTCTGCGGTACAAGTTAGCAATGTTGTTAACGGAAACGGAAAGAGGGTACCAAGCTTGTTAAAACGTAACGACAAAGTCGATTCAATATGCCACTAATTATATGTCAAATACACACGTACGTAACAAAAAACTAACATAAAAAAGATAACCAACTCCGTTATATGTCGGTGGGCTCGATAGTCTGGCTAGTGGGAGTGTGCCGACCGGGGAGCGTCCCGCGTTGGACTGTCCGTCTGGGAATCTTATGAATAAGACGGAAGCTTACTGTTAGTTGTACATGGTTGAACACCATGCATGTTGAACACGGACTCGACTCACAGCATAGAAAATAAATCCACGTCGTCTTTAGATGTTGAATCCCAGTAGTAGCTGTACTTTTCTTCTTAGCCATCCACCATTGTGTGTGAATAAAAATAATAATCCATAGTCAACTATTATAACTGCCGTCTCGTGATGGTAGATCACACAATTCATATCTCCGTTGTGGAAGAGTGGTTTCTTTTTTGTTCTTGTAGTCTCTGTCGCACCAGCAGCAGACCATAGTCTTTATTGCTTATCTTAATAATTATTATTATCACGATAGTTTAGTTGTTGCCGTCTTCGTGTGTGTGTGTGTGTGTGTGTGGGGGGGGGGGGTGTTGTTGTTGTGATGATGACGTATGCAGTAACTTCCTGCTATGCTAAAGTCACGTGACTCAATGCTCGCCTCTCACTGGCCGGAGGAGAACAAGGGGGGATGACGAGGGTGATCGACAGCTCTGGCGGCCAATCCCCGGGTTTTGGGTGTAACCCGAGGTCCGAGACGCCCCGGAACCGGCCTGATTGTACCCGGGACATGCAGGGGACATGCAGGAACCGGCCTGAACGAACCCGCGACATCGCGGAACCGGCCCGTTTGTGCCCGGATGTCATTTCTTGTAAACGGAACCGGAACCGGCCACGGGCCGGGTCGGTGCTCGGGTTTTATCGGGTCTCGGGCTAACCCGAAGTACTCTAGCGCTGTGAGGTATTATAGGAAATTCTAAAACCCTAAAACACCCTAAAACTATGCATAGGTGTGGTTTTGGCATTCCAACAATGATGTGGTGGTGCCATGTGCTTCAAGCTACGTTGTTGTCAGGGACTGGCCACTTGCAGGCTGTGCTGCGGGTACAGACCAAAAATGGGCCCTTGGTATATGGTGAAAAACTTAATACGCATTATTTCAGTGGTTACACATCTTGACATGTGAGTAGCCCCGACCACCAAAGGGTTAAGAAAAGCATGGCTTTTTAGTTCCTGTGTGGTGATATCAGAGCAGTCACAAATGATAATGATCATACTGGATCTCAGTAGCTCCCTCTGGGGAACAGGAAATCCAGAGAGCTCTCAGCTAGATAGAATATTACATGCTGCTGATATTACAATATGCCTGGCGACGCCACTGTTATGACTGCAGCTTCCATCAGATGCAGAAGCATTTTACTGCTGTTGAAAAGGCTAAGCCACAGTACTTGACACGTGAGACAGTAGTATGGCCATTGTCGATAATGCATATGAATTTCCACATTCCTTTTTGTGAAACACAGGCTGTTTGCCTCATTTGAAAACGTGCCCCGGTGCTTAACCCATTGATGCCCCGAATGCCTCCTAGGGCCTGACCATAGGCTTCTGAAAACCTATGGCCAGATTATTATTTGTTCGAGAGTGTAACAGCATTAAACGTAGAACAACGGATAGGTTGTCCCAGGCATGAATGGGATCAATAAAATGGTCTTGCATTGACAGAACTTCATTGTCATCCATGTTATATGGAAGGCTTTCTTTCTTTCCTTCTTTTTTCTTTTTTTCATGTATATTTTATTTATTTTAGAAGAAAAAGAAAAAACACAAAATGTGTATGGAAAGCCTTCACAGAAGATATCAGATTGACAAGCTCACTTGTCAATCAGATAGTTTAAGCAAAAACTTTCCTAACAGTAACAACACAGAAAATACACTGATATTGAGACCTGGGGGACTAACTGGTTATTAATGGTGTGTGTAAAGGCCTCCAACATTCCCTTAAATGACCTGGGACCCAATCCTGCCAGTTCTTCCTAGCCAGGTCTACCTCACAGCATGATTGTGTCCCAAACAAAGGCTTTTCGTCAATACACAGGATGTAATGTAACGCTCTTCTTTGCGCTTGGCTTTTGAAAAGGTTGAAATGTGTGTGTGTGTGTGTGTGTGTGTGTGTGTGTGTGTGTGTGTGTGTGTGTGTGTGTGTGTGTGTGTGTGTGTGTGTGTGTGTGTGTGTGTGTGTGTGTGTGTGTGTGTGTACATACATGTGCATGTGTGTGTGCATTTATGCGTGTGTGTGTGTGTGTGTGTGTGTGTGTGTGTGTGTGTGTACATACATGTGCATGTGTGTGTGCATTTATGCGTGTGTGTGTGTGTGTGTGTGTGTGTGTGTGTGTGTGTGTGTGTGTGTGTGTGTGTGTGTGTGTGTTATAAGGAAAACACCTGCTCTAAAAGGTACTGTAACTATCCACTAAACAATATATTGATAGCAATGCAGGCTGTAACACTATCAGCATCAGTAGCAGTTATGTGATAAGATGTGAGGTTAATGTCTTTCCGTTTCTGTCGCACGGCGCTGTCAACAACATTGTCATGTGAGCTGCTCCTCCTTCCAAAGCCTTCAAAGGCCACTTTCACTCCATGCTGTCCCTTTGGCTCTGCCTCGGGGACTTACCACGGTGGATTCCAGTGAGTGTGTACTGCAGTTCTACCTACGGATGGCAAGAGCTGCATTCCTCTGTGCACTGTTAACTGTACTCTGTTCTGCCTTTAGTTTGAGCCAAGCCACGTCGTTGGAAATGCCAGGCCGTGATGGAAGAAGCATTCCGATTATTTTAAGTGTAGAAATGCCATTGAAACCTTATTGTTATCCCCCATTGTCACTAAAACAGTAGCCGTGATCAGCGGAGAACGCAGCCTACTGAATCATGTCTCCAAAACATCACGTCGGGATCTCCTATGCAGCGCTTTGTTTGTTTGTGTGTTTGTAGCACGGAATGTGATGATTTGATGTTGGTTGTTTCACACAGGTGCAGGTGCAATCTCTGTAAAACTAGACGCTTATCAAGCAGCTGGCATGTGGCACCTTTGGGGAAGAATCTACAAGGTCACTGAAAGAAGTGTTTTGACGATTTCCATCGTGCAATGTAGCACACTGCCTCTCTGTGCCTAAATGCCTTCAGGTACACTGATGAACATGAAGCAAGGGGTGGTGCGCTAGCCCCTCAAAAACATGAACGTAATTTTGTCCATTGGGAAGATCTCATTCAAGAACCGGCCAGCCAATCAATACCACCAACATGCCCATATATGGAAATCCATATCCAGTGGTGCAGAACTGCTGTTGCCCATATACAGTATGAGCATATAATTATGTAGATGCATGCACCCTGAAAATGACTGTCTGTCTGTCTGACCGACCGACCGACCGACGATAAAACTTGCTGTGATACTGGTCAGAGGTTAACAGTCACCAACCCAACTTGGCTCCATGTACAGTAACCCCTTTGTACCATAACAGCTATGTTGTCGAGACGTCAGACGCAAAGATAGAGGATGTCAGTTTACGAGACATCATGTTGTGTCAGCTCGGAGACGTTGACTGGACTGTTTTTGCGCTGGTGTTCACCGTGGCCCTGCTGGTGACCACAAGCCCGTTACGACTCTCCAGCCTCGCCGCCACCCTGTACGTCCTCTGGCCCACGTTCCGGTTCCGCCGGGTGGCGCCGTGGCGGGAGCGCCTGCGGGTCCTCCGAACCGCCGGAGACGTGGGCTCCTCTCCCGCGGCGGTGTCCGTGATCGCTCACCGCGGCGGGGGGCACGACGCGCCCGAGAACACCCTGGCGGCCATCCGGGAGGCCAGCAGGAACGGCGCGTCGGGCGTGGAGCTGGACGTGAACTTCGTGGCGGACGGCGTCGCCGTTCTCATGCACGACGACACGGTGGACCGCACGACCGACGGCTTTGGCGCGCTTGACCAGATGAGCCTCTCCCAGCTGACCGAGCTGGACGCGGCCGCAAAACACCGACTCGCGGCCGCCTTCGCCGGCGAGAAGGTCCCCACGCTGGAGGAGGCGGCCGAGGAATGCCTCCGTCTCGGACTGACCATCTACTTCGATGTCAAAGGCTGCGCGGAGCAGTCGGCGGCGGCGCTCAGGGAGCTGTACGAGAAGCACCCGGAGCTCTATGACACCAGCGTGGTCTGCTCCTTCCAGCCCTGGGTCATCTACAGGGTGAGGCAGGCCGACCCGGACGTGGTGACGGCGCTGATCCACCGGCCATGGAGCCTGAGCCGCCTCGGCGACGGCAGCCCGCGCTTCTCGTGGTCGTGGCAACACCGCTGGGCGACGCTGATGGACGTGCTGCTGGACTGGGCGCACCACCACCTGCTGTGGAGGCTGTGCGGGACCTCCGCCATCCTGGTGCAGAAGGACTACATCTCGCCGGCCTACGTCCGATACTGGGCCAGGAGGCAGGTGGCGTTGGTGGCGTGGACGGTCAACACGGCCGCGGAGAAGCGGTACTGCCAGGACGTGCTGCGCGTCGACTACATAACGGACAGCCTGGTGGGAGACTGTGACCCTCATTACTGAGAGTGGAGAACGTGTATACAGTACATCAAAGCAGCCAATGGCAGGGCTCCGTTGCCCGACTGATCAAACCCTACAACTCCTTCCGCACACTCAGATCGGCTACTGCAGGGAAGCTGGAAGTACCTCTGCTAAAAGCATCTCCACACACTCTACACGTCCAAAACTGTGGAACACACTTCCAATTACAATCAGGACTGCAGACCCCCTCCCGAACTTCCGCCGTAGTCTGAAAACCCACCTCTTCGGACTCCATCCTGGCCCATAGCGCTAGCTGTAGCTTATGTCATTTAGACAGCTTTTTATCCAGACGTGGCGCTATTTTAGAATTAATTGTCATTATAAATTCCACCATGTATTAAGAGCGCCTGCAAAATGCCGAAATTGTAGCGGCCTCAGAGCTTGTCCAGACCGTATAATAGTCTTAGGAATCTGCCACGACTTTGCACTTTTGCCATGCTCAGTGTTGTGTGGGTACCCCATAGGAATGATTTGATTGACTAAGCACGTGATGTGATATATGATATGATATCACGCAAGTGTGATTTTTACTATGTATTGTACTAGTTTAGATCAGGTTAGGAATATAGTTTTGCAGAGGGGTGACATGCAAGAAAACAAAAAGCAGATGATTGCCTTTTGAGTGTTCCGCGTTTGTGTAAACACAAATATTGAAGACAAAATTGAGGGTGAGAAAAGTGAGTTCGCAAATTGTGACTGGCCAGAATGAGAGTTGGTGTATGTTGATAAGAGTGCCCCTCACTTCACATGCGTGTGATCTTTAATTAATAAGCAGAATAAAAGCAGGAGTGTTGTCACTCTTCAACACTCACATTACAGAATAGTTGAAATTCACAAAATTGAGTTCAGCATCTTGTTATAATGCTTGATATAAGGCAGTGGTCCCCGAACCGTTGCAGGTCAAGCACCCCCAAATTGACACTAATTAACCCAGCGGATCCCCATTTGAAAAGATGCTCCATGTTGGAATAAGAGAAGATTTTTACGGCCCTAGCATTTGGTTTCTTCGCACAAGCAGGCTTATTAGCGTAGGCTACATTATCCATTTGTACTCAGAGTTACAGAATACAGACCCATATCGGTTCCAAACTATCATTTAGCTTGACCTCACATTGGCAACCACTGATAAGCAGTAAGGCACATTCTTTGTTGTCATGTCTTTCAGCTTTACATGCACTGTAAGCTGAGTTGTTGGTGCAGAACAGTTTAGGAAAGCATGATCAGTTGAGTTTTTGCTCTCTGTTCTCACCCCCCTCCTCCTCCCAATTGCCTTCCTTTTTTTTCTCCACCTCCCTTTCTTACCCTTCCTTCTCTCACCCCATTCCCTCCTCCCTCACCCTTTCTCTCCTTTCTGGCCTCCCTCCTCCTCCTCCTCTCTCTCTCGCTCTCATCACTTCACCTCACAGGTTGACCCGTCAACACAAAGCCCCTCCCTCCTCCAGTGATGTCACAGGTGTTAGGTGGAGGTGGTGGGTGTTCAGGTTATTTAAGGGGCCCTGTCTCTCTCCGGACAATCGAGACTGATTTTTGCATCACATACAGCGGCAGCTCTCTCCCACCCGCCGAGGATTAATGTCACACGCTTCTTTTTTCTTTTCAGATTTCACAACTTGGGTGAAAAAGTGAATTTTGAAAAAAAAATATTTTTATATTTATCAAGCTTGGATTGGAAAACAATATTGGTGTGTTTTCTTTTGGTGGATTATTAGAGTTGCAGGTAGATGTATGTGTGTGTGGGTGTGTGTATGCGTGTTTGTGTGTGCATGCAGAGGTCATTTCAATTCACCTGCTGTGACTTTGAGATGCTGAGGTCACTGATTGCTGGAATTTATATTATTGGTCTGACTTGTTGCTGGCTGATTACTGGCCTGGAGTGGCTGTTGATTTCTGCTTGACTGACTGGCTCATCCTTAGCGTCATACATTTGCGACAATTTTGTATTCTACTACACAGGATTAACTGAATTACTGGCTGCTAGTCTGGCCCAATACTGTATAAAGCTCACATTGTGAGTGTGCAGGCTGGCTGTTTTTGGGAATAGTGATTTGGTATAATTGGGGAAAAGTCTACTTTAAGTCTAGGGGATTTCAGTCTGTGGTTCTCAAAGTGTTTCATGTTCCTTAGTGAGTCGTGGGGCTAAATTGACCATAGCTTTGTAGCTCTGAAAGTATACAAACAGAACAAAATGATTTCACATTGTTTCTAGAGTAGAGGTAAATATGTATAATATCTATACCAAAGGGGGGCTGGCCAGAATAGTTTTGCTCCCGATCCTGACCGGGTGACAAAAGTACAGTATGTAGTCTGTTTTATTGCCCGACTGAAATTTGCCTTCACTGTTAAATCTCATGGCAGATTGTTTAACCTGGGAGAGTTGACGCACCTGTCACCAGTATTAGTACCCGTTCAACAAGCTACAAAGTGGATGAATTAAGGTTGTTGCAGTGTGAAGTGGCTAATTGCTTCTGGAAGGTTGTGTAGGGTGGCGTTCACACATGAGACAGAATCTTGTGTCTTCAAACCATGTGAATTCCAGGGGAAATGCGTTGTGTGCTGTGACTTTGAGGTGTGATGACACTTCTGTTTTATGTGTGAACGACCCCTAGGCTAGGCTGTTGAAACGTTGATTTTAACTATGTTGTATGTTTGTTTGTTTGATTGCAGTTCTTATGTCCATCATGGAGCCATCCGCTGTGCTGCATCTCTTAGGTAACTACAGCTCAGCTAGAAAAATATATGTTTTATATTGTTTTCTATATAGAATACTGTCGGTGTGTGTGTGTGTGTGTGTGTGTGTGTGTGTGTGTTTGTGTGTGTGTGTGTGTGTGTGTGTGTGTACAGTGTGTGTGTGTGTGTGTGTGCACGCACGTGCGTGCGTGTGTGTGTGAGAGTGGAGCTTGTACTGTATGTACACAACTTTACGTGTCTGTTAACATTTTTTAAATATTGACAAGAGTGAAAAAGTGTTCATTCATTTGATTTCTACCTGTCAGCTATATCTATAGTATATTCTTCTCCTATTGTTTTCTGTTTTGTGTAGAATATGAAATGCTCTCTGGCCAAGAGCATATATTGCACAACTCGCTATTGTTAGAATGCTACTATTTTACTATCCATTATCTTTGCTCGCTTTTAATTAGAGCTAAAAAGTAGCCTACATACTGTAATACGATATTCAAAAATAATTCTGTGGGCACGCGACTTTCTCTACTGTCCTCTGTCAACTGTAACGGTACGGATCAACTGTGTAACCCATTAAGCCAAGCTACAGGTTGTACCGGTAGATCTGCTATTTTCATTGCTTTTGTGTGAGACTCTTGTAGGGTGAAGAATGGCTCTCTTAAGAAAGAAAGAAATATAGAAAACACACCGTGCATATTTGAGAGAAATAATTTTTCTGCTAGACAGTAGTGTAGTCCGGGTCGGATCACGTCTCCTCAAAACACACACACACGCACACACACACGCACACACACACACGCACGCGCACACAAACACACACACACACACACACACATACGCACACACACACGCACACACACACACACACACACGCCATGCCACCCCTTTACCCCAACATTCCACAGCAGCTGATTGAAAGCATCAGTTGATACTCTTGGCAAAGGGTTTTCGTGTGACTGATATTTGCCCTCTAAACCATCAGTAAACCATTAGATGGTACAGTATAGAGTACAGCAGGTCAGAGGGGAAGGGAGACATACTGTATGCCAGACATCATCAGATTCTATATGCCACCCTAGACCACCTCTATGGTCGTCCTTGCCACTCACAAGGACCATGTGGTTCCTTTATGTAGCCAACAGACAACCCTGTTGGAAGCCTCTCTCTAGAGCAGGGGTTTTCAACAGGTGGTCCGGGGACCACCAGTGGTCCCTGAGAGGGTTCCAGGTGGTCCCCAGCTAAGTTGGTTATAACCAGATGTAACTCTTGAGAACGCAAAAATGAAACCAAATGGACCCTTGCGGGTCCATTTGGTTTCATTTTTACACTCTCAAGAGTTAAAATATTCATCATCTTAATTAGCCCCAAGTCTACACAACTAGAGAATGTAGAAGATTAATAGTCATTTTGATCTGTATGTTTGACTGTTTTGTTTCCCAAATCCAGCCTGGAATTGTGGACAAATAATAATAATATAAATCTTTAGTTTTTGGGGTCTGTGGGGCTAAAATGTCCTCAAAGGTGGTCCGTGGCTCAAATGCTGAATAAATGGTGTTCCCTGGTGTCAAAAAGGTTGAAAACCCCTGCTCTAGAGAGAGACTGTCTACTACAGCATGCACAGTCATTACTGATGGCACCTCACAAATTATATGGGTCTTCAGTTCAGATTGACTGTCATGGAATGTAAATATGCTTATGAATTTCTCTCTTTCTTTCTTTGCAAGGTGTTGTGTGTCTGGCCTGCTCGGCCTTGGCCTCCCCATCCTCTGGTGAGTACATTTCTACTGTGTCCTACTGTATTATGTCCTCTAGCTGTCTGTGAGGCGCAGTGGCGTAACAGCTCTTACTGCTTTTTGTTCTATTGAAAATATTTCACAGCTTTGGTTACTGATGAATTCATTCTGATCTACCAACCCTGTTTTATACAAGCTCAGCAATCCTTTTTTAAAAGGTTTGACAGAATAACGTTAATGCCCTGTCATCTGTGAGGCTGTATAAATCTTTTTTGTATTGTGACTGTGAAAATTTAATAAATTCTATAAGCTGTTGGGCCTTATATACCGGTACTTCTCCGGCACAATATAATACAATTATATAATACAATATTATACTATTTAATTTCTGCTTAATATTATTTTCTATTTTCTGTGTAATAAATACACACTTGAAACTCAGCGCCCTGATTTTCTGGTGTAGACAGAAAAAAAAATGTCCAGGCCTTTAAAACAACAGAGGTTTATAGGCAACTTTTGAGCCTAACTGGGTCTTGTCTGTCTGTTTACAGAACCTGAAACAGAGCTTGAAACTTTTTAGCCAGAAATTAAAATCTATATTTAGTAGGGCTGTTGAATGATTAAAATTTTTAATCAAATTAATCACAGCTTCAAAATTAATTTAATCATGATTAATCACCACTCGAACTATGTCTAAAATATGCATGTTTTCCTCGACAGGATTTCAACATTTAAAAAAGAAAAAGAATCTGTGAAAAAAATAACTATTTATCTTTCAAATATTTATCAAAATAGGTGATCGACAAGCCCTCAATGCTTGTAGATCCTCCAGCTATACTCTATGGCTCTGGTTACAGGGAGACACACAGCTATTCGTCTCGGTAAAACCGTGCTCTACCCATTTCTTTCAATGAGAAAATGCTCAGTGGGTTGAGTCAGTGTGCACATGAGTTAATTGAGTTAAAAATTTTAATCAGATTAATCAACAAAATTAATTTAATCCCATTAATTAACTATTTTCAACAGCCTTAATATTTAGCTATGGTATATTGTTTGCCTTTTTCCCCTCTACATCGCTTCTACTTTGCTGCAGCTGTTACCCCACAGACAGACACTTGCTTTGCTCCGCAGACAGCCCAGAACTTTGTTCTGGGCTGTCATTAAAAAACCTTCACAGTATGCGATAAATTTCACTTGTAAAAGTTTGACCCAGCAGTCCAGCGTCTCTAGACAGTACACCAGTGTAACTACTTGTTGTTAACAAACTAGATCAGCACTTGGTAGAGTGTAAACTTGCGCGATGTGTACAAGTAGGCCACGCACAAGTAATGAGCCAATAGACTTGGCTATAATACATTGAAGTGTGTGCCTCCCGTTCTGTCTCAGTGCCGTACCCTATCAGCTGTTCGACCCGTGGAGCTGACCTGGTGGAGGACGGCCAGCTGGTTCTGTGTCCATCGGACTGTGGACTCTATCGCCTGTCTGTGTTTGGAACCGGAACCTATGCCTCCGTGTCCAGCATCTGTGGCGCTGCCCTGCACCGGTAAACCTTCATTATAGAAACGATGTGACGTAGCACAGCAGTGGAGGGGCGGTAGGGGGAGGGGCCGGGGATGACGACACGTTGGTGAGATCAAATCATATCAGCTCATCTACCGTCCATTTTCGGACGGCACCCCGCCCCCCTAGGCCAAAATCATTTCAGATTTCAGATTAGGCCAGGCTAGTACTATATATTTCTTTTTTTTAAGGTTTTACTGCAGTATATTGACTCTAACAACCCCAACGCCACCCTATTCTGGGTGGAACATTCGGTGGAAATAGCCAATGTAGATCTGCTATTTCTCAGGTCCGTTTCATAAACAAATAGAGGCTTTCACCACTTAAAGCTATACTAGGTAACTTGACTGGTGGTTGCTGCCGGTACTGCTGCAATCAAGCAGCAGGTTCACATAGTGTAACTACTCTGTGGGGCCCCTAGTGCACCAGGCTGGTACTACACGATGAATTTCAAATCACTTACCCTACCTTTAAGTTGCATTCCTATTGGTCCTTGTAATCAGCCCTGCTTACATCACATTCCTGGGATACAGTACCCCCATCACTTTTCAAGAGCAAACCTATTTAGAACTGACTTTGCAGGCCAAAATTCAGGGTAAATGTGATAAATATGCCAGTCATAAGATTATTATCAAGATTATTTTTAATGAAAAAGTTACCTAGTATAGGTTTGAACTACAGGTATTAGCCGGCCGATGAGCTCAGTACCGTTCTGCTGTTTTCGTTGAAAGCTTTCTTCACAATATAAAGGTGAGGGACTCAGCTCAACCACAAGGGGTGTGATGGGTTGAAGGCATAATATCCTCGTTGATATGTGACTTACCCGCCTTGATGTTCCAGGGGGCTGCTGGGGTCCGGGCCAGGGATGGTCATAGTCAACAAACTGAGCGGCCGGACGAACTACCTGAGCTCCTACGCACACGGCTTCCAGTCCCAGGCTCTGTCCAGGTGGACCTCCTCATTCAGTCTGACCAGTAAGTCTTTCACAGATGGATGGATAGATGGATGGATGGATGGATGGATGGATGGATGGATGGATGGATGGATGGATGGATGGATGGATGGATGGATGACAAAGAATGCAGGCAGACTGACAGACAGAGGCAGACTGACCTACTGACTGACCTACTGACTGACTGACTAAATGACAGGCAGAAAGATATTTCCCTCTGCTTCCTAACTGTGTCTTGTCTGTCTGTTTACAGAGCCTGAAAATATCCCTTTGGAAATGACCAGTCAGACTGACACCACATCGCTGCCCCCTGCTGTCAAGCCAGGTAACTGCGCAAGCCGCCAGGACCCCAGGGCCCACCGCTGGCTGGCGTGACTTTCTTTCCAGCTGTACTCACGTTTTGACATTTCTTCTTAGAAATGAAAATTCGCTTTAACTCCCACCTATACCGCTGTCCCTCTCCCCAAAGACCTCTGCCTTTGATAAAGAAATAACTTCTGTTTAAACAGCTCCCTGCCTCTTTAAAAGTAACCGGATACGCTTGGTAGAAATGTGCTATGCTGCCAGTGTCGTTCTAGCATCATAAATCCTCTGGGAGTTATACAGTATGAAGTATCCCTTAATACAGTCTACCTTCATCCTGCCAGCCCACACAGCTCTCACAGAAGATACACAAACGCACACAGTCACACGCACACACACGCACACACACATATATCTGTCCCAGAGACAAAGTACTGTAAGTAAGTGTGTCTAAACAAACTAATAAAGGCATCATAGTTTATTTATAG